>JAOPHQ010005187.1:25000-45000 GCA_030340625.1 Merluccius polli
ACCTGCATTTTATAAATACTGAAAAAAGGCCGATCCGCAACCGCCTACACCCGCGGTTACATTCGGGGTCACACTGGCCTATTACTAAATCCGCACATCTCTAACACACACACACACACACACACACACACACACACACACACACAGACCCACACCATGCACATGCCAAGTTCACCATCCTCGCACGTGATTGAAAAGCCCACACTACCTCCACCCCGCCTCCCCTCCCATCTTCTCCTCATCTCCTCCCCCGGGATTCACATCCCTCCAATTATCTCCCCTTCTTACTCTCCCTTTCCATTTCTCTGGACTACAACACCTGCTTTGTTTCTAATCCTTTCCATGCTGGCTCTTCAGCTTCCACCTTCACTCCTTCTGTTTCCCCAATCTACCACCTCCATGTCCCCCCCCCCCTCTCTCTCTCAGTCTCTCTCCATTATTTGACATTCATGAGGTTTGGCCTTTGGTCGCCAAGAAAGCCATTCTTTCCTTGAATGCGTCACGCTTTGTTTTTGCCCAGCTGCAGGAAGTGAGGAGGGTGAGGTGACAAAAGTCACAAAAATCACAACAATGTTCCCCTTGATTGAATGATACACCCCATGATCCTGAAATTTGAATAAAACGGTCTCATGTTTTATTATTTTATAGACATGTAGTGCTTTTTTTTCTCTCTGTCTCTCTCTCTCTGTGTCAATAATGTGCATATTGCCCCAACCAGATCAGATATTTATTCATACACAACAAATCCTCATTCTTTGTGTGTGTGTGTGTGCATGCGTGTGTGTTTAGATGCATTTTTTAATATGCATGTGTATGTGTGTGTGTATGTGTATGTGTATGTGTTGTGTGTGTGTGTGTGTGTGTGTGTGTGTGTGTGTGTGTGTGTGTGCGTGCGAGTGCGCGCGAGCGTACGCCGTTGTTTATTGTCCGGATGACCAATGACAATGTCTGAAGGAGTTGACGCGAATCGTATAGGGAAAGCGGCGTACGATAACAGGCTGTCAGCACATTAAATTGAGTCAGACAGTCCCATTTGCTTTGGTGGGAGTCCTGTGTTTCGCCCGTCACAGCAAAGTGACGTCGGCCCTCCTTAATTAATTGGATTTTCATCACTTTCCCCCTATAGACACACAATGGACTGTTCTTCACTCTGAAGTGATACCACCGGCGACTGCAGAGATCCAGAGAGAGAGAGTGAGTGAGAGTGTGTGAGAGAGAGAGAGAGAGAGAGAGAGAGAGAGAGAGAGAGAGAGAGAGAGAGAGAGAGAGAGAGATGGTGATACATCACTGTATCACACTCAAAATCACCTGAAAGGAGATATAATGAAAGGAGGAAGCAGGCAATGAGCGGAGAAAACCAGTGGTAAATAAGTGACTACTGGGGTGGGGGGAGGGGGGGGGAGGGGGATATATAGAGCACATTGGTAGTGATTTGACCATTCACTGGAGAGGGGAAGAGGAGAAATTGGTATTTCTCACACATTTCCATGCATCACTGCGTCTTGATTGTTCCAGGTCAATCTATATCTCCTCTCCCATTTGTATCGAGATCCACCAACTTAACTCCCTTCGCCGCTGCGCGTAAATCTCCCGCGCCTCGGCCTCCGCCATGTTCGCTCTCTCTCTCTCTCTGGGATTGTGTCGATTAACACTCACCAAGTCATTTAGCTTGGTCCCATGTTGGTGTAATACAAGCCAAGCAAAGGGGAATGGAGGGGAAAGTGGAGGAAGCGAAGGGAAAGCGAAAAAAGGGGCGGGAATGAAATGATACCTAATTGTACCAAGTGAGAGGAAAGTGAGGAGGAAGACGCAGACAAGGAGCACAGCTTTAACTAAGTCTCATGACGTATTATGATCGACGATTTCCTGTTTCCCACTACATATTGATAAGAAACATCCCTAGTAGTAAGTAAATTGCACCTCATCCCCTCCCTCCCTCCCTCCCTCCCTCCCTGCCTCCTCCTCCTCCTCCTCCTCCTCCTCCTCCTCCTGTTTGGTTATTGTCTTTCCCTCATACACATTAGTCATCAGACTCCAGGGAGTAAATGGACTGAATATGATCTGTTTTTAATGTCTCCCCTTAACTCAACCCTCCTCAATCACCCCTCTAATCTCCTTCCTCTCTCCTGGCCCACTCCTTCATAATCCACGCCCCCCATCTCTCTCTCTCTCTCTCTCTCTTATTCAAGATTGGTGTTTGTCGCATGTGTAAACTACCCATAGTTAATGATTGAGTGTGCAGATCATTTGATCCCATCAGTACACGTGTCATCATAATGACCTGATTCATATATCGGTTAAAGTTCAGCTAAATGAGGTGACGATCGATTCGTTCAATCAATCAAATAATCTCTTTTTCCTGATATCTGATATCGTTTCATGTTTGAGACGCCGATTCTTTACTATCTGGGGAAATCCCGGAAAAGGAGAATGGGTGTTGTGCTGATGTCCAGTATTGCACTAAGGCGGCGTCTCATCATTACGGCCAATCAGATGAAGACGCGAGAGAAAATGCTCCCGCCAAATATTGAAATAATCTTCGAGGAAACGCTTGCGTAGCTCTTATGAGTTCTACATTCAGTTGAAACCGAGTTTAAGTGAGGTTATTAGCAGTGTTGAGCAGTAGCGGCGTTGCTAGTTTAACTACATTTCTCGGTAGCGTCGCCGTTTTCCTGAATCAAATAACTTCTCGGTTGCGAAGCCCGCTGTGGCGTCCACACAAGCTACACTTTCCCAAGCATTTCTGAAGCTCAAGCACAGCTGAGCTTTTCAGCAGCGGTCTAAAATGAAACTGCTAAGGATCAGTAAGTGACGGCGGCGCCGCCGCCCGCCATACCTGTATGTGTCGCCGACGGAAATGCTTCCGTACGACGGGGACATCACGTACCGATCCTGCCACTTGTCTGCGGTCTGCAGGGGAATACAGACACGCAAGCTTGAGTTTACCTGATGGGAAGATGGCGGAAACTGCGGACGGAGAGGAACCGATCCCGAGGGAACCTCGAGAAATACGCGGGTTTGAGTGAAGCGACAGAGAACAAGTGTGTGTTCAGGTGTTTGCTGCTTACTTTGTCCTGCAAAATGTGCCCACATCTAAATGCAGCAAACCCACGCAAACACAGGTGCACATGCAGCCCACACACATAAACACACACACACACACACACACACACACGGCACCTGCTTTTTTTTTATTATGTGGAGCATATGTTTGTTTTTGTTGCCAGATTGGTTTTGCAGCAGTGAGAGCAGAGAGCACAACTTATTGTTTAATAAAGAATTGAAGTTAACATGTTTTGCCCGCCTATCTGTTTGACTGACAGTTGTATTGATCACTGAGATAGCGTTGACTCGGAATGAAGTCGGTTCAATGTAAGAAATAATAGCTTTGATAGTAGTAAACTACTACCTTTGCCATGTTGCTGTAGCTTAGCTTCAAGCGGGGGGTCGCTTCAGAGGAGTGAAGCTTCATTTTAATGCGGAGTAACTGGTAGCTTAGCTCACTACACTTTCCAAGTAGCGTGCCCAACACTGGTTGTTAGTCTACAGTTTCAGTCACAGACAGTTCAGACAGTTAGACAGAAACCGCCTGACAACGTAGTTTATTAAGTTGGAAAGTTTAGCAGGTTAATAGAAGCGAAACTCCTGAGACAGTGGTTTTTTCCGAGACACTGATTCCATGGTCGGTGTTTGTGCCAAGAGACGACAGTGGTTCAATTCGGCTAGGTGAACACTCGCTAGCCTGATCGAACCTGTCCAAAACCGGACCGACGGGATCCCTGCTGGGACTGGAGAGCTCCAGGAGAGGTCCGACCCGTTCGGTGAACCAACAACCAGCCAGTCCAAAGTCTCCAGAGCGCATGACCTGAGCTGATCTTCGAAAGCGCCACCAAGTAAACGCTATCCATGTCTCTCATGCGAGGTTGATGCTAAGGTTTATTATAAGTAGCAGAGTTAGGGTTTAATACGGTCAATAGAGTTAGAGTTTAATAAGGTCAATAGAGTTAGGGTTTAATATGGTCAATAGAGTTAGGGTTTAGTATGATCACTTCTCCTGTCCAGATTTCCCATGTTAAGCTGTGTATGTTTTATTTAGATTTATTGGCTAGGTTAATTAATCTTTACAGTATAATCTAGAATCTAATATTAGTTATGTTATTCCTAACGGAAGTGGTGCCCCATTCGAGTAGTACAATAATCAAAGTTACTTAATCCACTTAATCACGCTACGACACACCATCACTGGGGGTATAATGATATACCCACACTCTCTCTCTGTCTCTCTCTCTGTCTCTCTCTGTCTCTCTCTCTCTATCACACACACACACACACACACACACACACATACACACATACATACACATACACACACACACACACACACACACACACACACACACACGCGCGCGCGCGCGCAAACAGCAGATATTTCAGAGTCAATGCAAGTTAAATTCAAAGGGTACTTGAGATTCAATAACCCTGAAGGGAGTTCTAAAATGCACAGACACATCAAACCAACCCGATGCCAGGATTGGGCTCACGCTCCATAAATATCAAATATTGGTATGGTACTACACCAAAGAAAGTTGAAATAAGGTAGATAGACACATTACTTCAACTACACTGAGCCTTGAGCCCCTTTTTGACTCCGTAAACCCTTGTGGCCAAGTGCGCCACGCTCATTTGCGTGCAAATAATGCCTCATGGGCTCTTGTGCTCTCAAGTGTGGCGACAGTACACAAGTTGAGAGCAGTGGAGAGATAGTGTGCAGTTTCCCTTTCCCGCTACTACAAAACAACAATGGTGTCCTTAAGCTCGGCCCCCGTCTGCAACCTCTGCTGACGGATGTCTGACTTATCTCTTCTTGTGTTTACCACACTCACGCAGCTTTCAAGGCCACAGACAAACAACAAACTATAGCGTTCTCCGCTGCTGCTGCTGCGCTTTCTAAACACTTGTTTTACCCCTTCCCGCCGTTGGACCGCATTACTGTTGTGGCTAATCCCAGCGAACAACTACAACCGAACCACCAGCGTACCTACGACCACTAGACCAAGATAATAGATGTGATGTTATGTTTGTTTTACGGATCAGAGCGCTCAGGTCCTGAGAGGGACATATTGGTATTGCCTGGGCAAACATCTGTTTGGGTGGATTGGATGATCTCGAAATGTCATCAGGCAAATTAAATGTAAAGATGGAGGTGTGGCCATCGAACCGGCCTCCGCTGTTGACGATGAATGCTTAATCCCAGATAGTAGGATGCAGGAGTTTGTCGGGTAGTCGGATATGATACGCTAATCTCGAGTCAAATTAGAATATATTTCATTTTTTAAGTTTGCTGTCATTATTATGTTATCATATATATTTCATTGTGTCATTTCAAGCCTTGTGTTTGACAAGATAGCGAAATGAACAAAATTATTTCCACAAACTCCTCAGACACATTCAGTAACTCACAGTTGTAGATATTGTGTAAGACAGTGTGTCTTTAGCGGGGAGATTTAGAGATCTATGCTGACATCAACTTTAAAAAGTAATAATAACAGAGGAGTAATCCCAGAAGATATTGAATTCAACTCTTATATTTCCGAGCGCCATTCCATCTCTTAGTACCTCAAAGAAACCATTTAAACTTGAAATCATAGACAAAAATGTCTTGCTTTGATTGATAACCCCTACATCTTCTGCTTTTATTCACCTTGTTTGCCCTTACCAAACTAGTTTTCGTTTACCCACAATCCAGTGTGGGAAACCCGTTTCTGAGTAAACTAATCCTCTATGCTCTTTGACCGTTTCATCTGCTCTATGCAGCCAAACTATCTGACACTCCATCAAATCCCCAATCTCCAAATTTACTTGGCATTATAGATTAAAGGAATAAGTTTCTTGAAAAGTTTGTGTCATGCCGTCATGTATATATAACGCATGCACACACACACAAACACACACACAAACAACATATATAAAATACATACACAAGCATGAATCCCGGTGATCCTCATCTCATCCCTTTCAATTTCAGCCGTGAAAAACAATTCCTATCTCAAAATAAGGATTCATCCATTTTTTAACAAGAACCAAAAGCCTTCGTAAACCGAGGCCTTGGGCAACCTTTTATTTCCCTTGTCGCAAAACACAGAGTCCCTGAAGCCATTTTAGACCAAATCAGCAAATTAAAGGCACAAGATGTTTGACCTTGATAATAATCGTTATAGTGCACCTCGCAAACCACGGCGGCCTGCGTGGGTCGTTCACCCGAGACGTGTGTGACGGAGGAGGTTCAGGACACACTGCTCAACGCGCAATTACTGAATCCTTCTGCGCGTAAACTTTAAAGAAATAACAAAATAAGTGAGCGCAGAGACACATGGGATATAATCCAATCAAACGGGACTTACCTGTGGTGTTGGTCAGGGAGAGAGAGCGTGTGGATGGCCAGAGGAGGATGTTGTCACGCAGCCATACCCCCAGAGGAGCATTGAGGGAAGGGATGGGGGGGGGGGAAGAGAAAGAGACAGAAATACAGTCAGGCAGGGCTAAAAGAGATAAATGACGGCGTCCATCTGCCTGTTACATAAGGACAATGGAAGCTCTTGAAATGGCGGCCGGGAGCAGGATTATTAAAATGAGAGTCATAAAATTAAATTATTGACTTTGTGTGCATCGCCGCAGGGACAAGGGAGCCAACAAAAAGAGGCCCCACTTCCTCATTGGATGCCTTGGCAGCGTGGTCAAAGTGTGATTGGTCGCTCCTAAAGGGAGTAAGACGTCCTCGAGAGCCGTGGTCCAACAGCGTCAATATCTACAGCAGGTGGAGGTGGCAGCAACAACTGGACTGATCCCATGTACCTTGGAAGTGATTCATAGAACCACAAGGGAGGACCTCTGAAAAATATATGAACCACCGCTCAACACACAACACTGCATCAGGATAATTACTGTATGGCGCTGTGGGCATTAGCCAACCGGGAGGCTTCAGACAACTCCAAACATATAGTCGGCGCAAATCCATCACTGCCAACCCATTTTGAGGAAGCCAGTTCCACTATCTAAGCGGGCATCTCTCCGGGCAGGCGGCCAAACGCCCCGAACAGTGAATGAGTGGACGCCCAGGAAGGCTTGTTCAGAGAGTGAGCTGGAGCCGGGCCAACCGCGGGACTCAGCACCCCCTCGATGAAATAATCCCTCAGCAGCTATAATTTATGAAGTCCTTGGGAGCGGACTTGTCTTAGTCAACAGGATAAATAGAATCATCTACAGGGAAGGACGAGCTCGCTAACTTTAGACCCCGGCATTTTGTTATTTGGCCAAAACCTGGTGTGAAGTATCTTGCTTTTGTGTCTATTTATAATTTAGGAGAGAGGCCTGTGCCTGCGGACTATTTTCCAGTCTTGATGGCCTTGTGCCACTAGGGGCCTTGAATCCGTAACACTGCACTCCTTCTTTTTCTCACTTGGGGATTTAGCTTTAAAGTGAACTGTAACCTTTGGAACGGTGATGTAATATAGGGCTTCAAATCTTCTGTGATAGCCCATATACTGCCATGGTGGTCGTTAAATGGGATTCTTGATTTGAACACCATGGCATGTCATCCTTTGAGCCATGTGAGGTGTTTGACTGGTTATGATCCAGACATACCACTGGTTGTTCGAGGACATGCTTATATTGTTATCCTGACAATACAAAAAAAGAAATTAAAATAGAGAGAGAAACATATGTGAGATACAGTCTCGGGATTGAAGTTAATAATGCTGATCCATGCCAAGGTCTATTTTTGCACTGTTCCAAAACAGTTTGTACCGTTCCTGAATCTCAAAGAAAAAAAAATGTTCAGCAACAAAACAAAATACTGTTAAACACTGAACTATATTTAGTCCGTTTTTTCAAAGTCATATCATCCCAAACACCTAGTCGGTAATAGCCGACTTTTCAACAATGCCGCAGTTTCAAAAATTTGGCAAGAAATCCACAGCCACTTGTGAATGGGTAAAGCGGGGTTGTTGCTGTTGTTGTTGTGTAGGAGAAACATAATTGTTGTTTACACTATTTAATCAGTCACCCCGCCTGCCCTTCGTATTGTTTCTGCTCCTCGTTTTGCGCTCCAGACTCATCTGCCAACGAGTTTCCGCCGAACCCAGGCGCGCGGGGGGGGGACTGTTGGCGTAGAGCGCATCTAATCACGGTGCTTATAGCCGGTGAACGAACATCACATCACCACCAGCAAAGCGCGGCGCAACCCATCCTAACCGCAATCAGCCGGCCCATGGCTTCAGCGTCCAATCAGAAAAGGCTGATTGGATTGAAGAGGCTACAAGGCTACAAGCCCCCCCGCCTGCCCTCCTCACACAAGTGATGGCCCAGACCCCAAGAGGACGCAAAAGGTGTCCGCTCAGCCACGTCAGTCACGACTCTTCTCTGTTTTTGGCACCGCGGTGGTAAGAAAACGAGCTCCATGGTCCTGTCTGAGTTGACCTGGACTCTGCTTATTAGCCTCCCACCTCTACCTAAAATAATAAACTCATACGCACTTATTCTATGTTGGTATCTCCTGGCAATTAAATAGTACTTAGCATCGAATCGCATCTTACCCTAGCTGTCTAGAAAGGGTACATACTAGAAATAGTATAGCAAATATGGTGCACTTAGAAACGTAGCGCTTTGGACGAAGGCTTCTGCTAACTGCGCTAAATGTAATGTAAAGACAGAAAAGGCAAGCGAGCCTGTCAGCCAACTTGTCAATCAGTTATCACCCGACACCCAATCATTTCACCAGCCACCTAGGATGTCTAGCAGTCAGCCAGGAGTACAGTACATCTTTGCAGCTGACCAGCCACTTAAGGGTTAAGCATGTCACCCGGCGTGTCAAGCAGACACTTTGACAGGCCTGTCTTTTAGCCGGATACTGCCCAGGAACAGTCAGCCAGTAAGGGGGATGTCATTCAGGCAGTCCCTGTACAAAAGAGGGCTTTTATACTGTTTAGGGCGACGCTTTATAAAAATGCAATTGGCAGTGGGATACCGGCTTTTCAGTCATAGCATTCTCACTTTATTACAACAGCAAACTGCAGGATTTTATTACAATAATACGGACAAAAATGCATAAACTGAGTTCATTCCTGTTTTCAGTTTATTTGTTTAGGCTACAGTGAGGATGACAAGATTGCGTAAGATACTCAGAGATGTGGAGCGTTAGAAATACACAAGGCGAACCCAAGGAAGTGGTTATGAAGGAATTGTCTTTTCTCTTCTTGTCTCTTTATGTTTCTGTAGTGCTCCTGCCCCGCCGTCTTACTTGCCGATTCATCTTATCATGCAGGAGCAGTAGGGCCATAAAACATTAATTTCATTATTCCAGCAATACGGCTGTTAGCCAGACATTGGATGGGTGGGATGAGGGAGGGGAAACCGATTAGTAGGCCAGGAAAATCAAACAAAATCATTGAGCAAAAGTGAGCTTTAGGGGCGCAACTCTTATCGCTGTTTTCAATTTAATATAATTAAAATCAATTCCATTTTGCTGGAAGGTCCTGTAAAGAAAAAAGATTAATTTCCTTGGGATGTTTGGGCCAATTAAAATAGTTACACAAAAGTGCATAACGCTGCCACCAATGCTCCTAATTGACTCAATTAATTGTTTAATCCTCCATTTTATTTGACAATCTTGATGAAACCAAATAAGGATACAACTATTTCAACATTAATTTAACCTTAATTTGAGGAAATATAAGGAGGTAAATCTATAGCATCTCTGGGTCTTGAGCACACACACACACACACACACACACACTGGCACAAACACACACTCATGCACACACACAGGGAATTGCAGAAGCAAAAGGTTAATTAGTCGCCACAGTGCGACTCCCAAAGGGTGTCTTCTCTCTCTCTCACGTTCTCTCTCTCTCTCTCTCTCTCTCCCTCTCTCTCTCTCTCTCTCTCTCTCTCTCTCTCTCTCTCTCTCTCTCCCTCTCTCCCTCTATCTTTATTGGCTTTGAATTAACGCCCAGTCAGATCTCAGGATGTGATTAAGGTGCTCTGTACACTCGGCCCCCATCTCATCTTTAAGGCTGTGTCTCCTTTTCTTCGTGAGTTATTACTCTTACTCCCCCCCCCCCCCCCCCCCCCCCCCCCTGAAACTACACTAAACTTCAGCTGCTGTGTTCCTCCTCTCAAGGTTTCTTCCCCTCCCTCTGGGGGTCTCCCGGGAGTTTTCCTCTTGCCCTTGAGATGACTTAGGGGTTGGTGTCACATAATGTGGCACCGTGAAACCCCTGTGAGACTGTAACTGTGATCAAGGGCTCGGATATACAAACACATTTGACTTTGACCTCAAGACCGTCTTGCACGCACGCACGCACGCACACACACACACACACACACACACACACACACACACACACACAGATGAAATATAGACACACAATACACAACTCAATAAGATGTGTTGTCAAGATGGTTGGCATGCTTGAAAGGTCATTTGACATGAGACAAAAAGCCAGTGCATTTGTGTGTGTGTGTGTGTGTGTGTGTGTGCATGCGCGCAAGATGCTGAATCATATTTCATGTCATGCGCAACAAACACTTGCTTTGTGCTGAGGCCCGCGCTTGTTCCTCTCCAGCCGATTGCTTCCATGGCAAACGCTGTTCCTCCGTGAATGAGTCCAAGTCTCCTACATACATGCGTTGTTGTCGACCCGAATCAAACCGGCTGTCTGAAGAATTTGCATTCTGTTGGTAAATCCTGTGCTATTAAAAAAAAAATACTAAAAAATAAATAAAATCAAACACACCTCCCTGTCATCGATTGCCAATGTAATCCTCCACATGCAGAGCCCAGAGAAAACGGACAAGGATAAATATATCACAGAGCAGAATTACAGTTCCACGCCGATAACGGCGTCTGAATGGCGTTCATGCGCTGGTATTGCAGTAATTCCCCGGTTGGGTTTTTATCACTTTGATGCAAGAAAAAAATAAATAAAATGATAAATGTCCTCCGCAGACAACAGATCAATGGAGCTCATCCATGTACAACATACTAAAGGACGGCTTCAACGCAGCGGCAGAGGAAAGAGCGTCTTAGCACATGGTCACACACACATGCACACACACACAATTCATTTTATGAGGTGCAGGATCAGTACTTTACTTTAATGTGTGTGTTTGTTTACTGTGTGTGTGTGTGTGTGTGTGTGTGTTTACTGTGTGTGTGTGTGTGTGTGTGTGTTTACTGTGTGTGTGGCCAACCAGGGGTGTGTAAAAAAAAAAGGGAAGGCAAAAGACATAACCTTTGGAAGATATTGATATGGCCCTCCAGGATACTGGACAGTCTGTCTGTGGAGATAAGTGATAAAGCCAGAGGCAGGCAGACCTCTGAGAGGAGAAGTGGAAGCCAACAATGTCAGTGTGCACAAGTGTGAATGTGTGTGTGTGTGTGTGTGTGTGTGTGTGTGTGTGTGTGTGTGTGTGTGTGGATGTATGTGTGTGTGTGTGTGTGTTTTAAAGGATTGCGATGAGGCTATTTATAAGGATGAGGTGCCAACAACCGAACGCAGTTTATGCATAATAAAGTGGGAGAAGGGAAGAAGGGAAGAAAGAAGGTAGGAGGGTCCAAGGGATGAAGAAAAACGGGGGAGAAAAATGGATGGGAGAAAGGAAAGGAAGGAATAAAAGGGGGGGACGACGATAACAGAGTCAAAGCTAAATCAAAATCAAAATAAAATCCAATAACAAAGTAGAATAGGGATTTTGTTCGGTCATTCTGTGCCAAAAAACGGGGTTAATATTATGGAAATTAAAGCCAAGTAAAAAACAGCCAGAGGGAAATAAAATAGGAGTGGAGGGGGGGGGGTGGGGGAAAAAGGTGCAGAGAAGCAGCAAGGGTAAACTGTGCTAGCGAAAAACCACAGATCCGACGACACCTGAATCAACAATGGAGACTGGGGCCCTGCACTATCTATTTTATGGCTTTGTTCT
Organism: Merluccius polli; assembly: GCA_030340625.1. Lineage (NCBI taxonomy): Eukaryota > Metazoa > Chordata > Actinopteri > Gadiformes > Merlucciidae > Merluccius > Merluccius polli. The sequence goes on from JAOPHQ010005187.1 coordinate 36,980, forward strand.
GCAGCACCGTGTGTTGCCAAGGTTTCCACCAGTTATTCATGTCCCCTCCGCTGATAAACCTCTGGTAAGACTCTCCAACTTCGACGCCTTTCGTGCATTCGATGCGTCACTCTCCATAGTGTTGGTATAATAACCCCTTCGTAATAACGCGTCGTGCGGATGCGGCCGGGGCTAAGCCACGTTGGGAACCCTGGACGCGTGCCGCCTATATGGCTCCTGCCCTTTTCCCGCTCGGCCCGGGCCGCGGCTCATACATCACTGGGGGGGGAAGGCGAGCCACGACAAGCCATAGCCCTGCATTTGAAAACACATTACTTTTTAAGAGCCCCTGAGAAATCTGCAGAGGGAACAAAAAAAGAGTAATGGCGACTCCCCACTTGCTGCCTTGCGTCGTCTGTATGAGTAGCTGCTGCTGCTGCTGCTGCCGCTGCTGCTGGGCATTAGTGGAGGGATTGTGCATGTGCGTGTGTGTGTGTGTGTGTGAGAGTTGAGGGGTGTGGTTGTATGTGTGTGTGTGTGTGTGTGTGTGGGGGGGGGGGGGGGGTGGAAGGATGTGAGTGTGTTTTTGGTGGATAGGGCATGTGTGTGTGTGTGTGTGTGTGTGTGTGGGGAGGGTGTGGAAGGGTGTGTGGTGGATGGGACGTGTGTGCATGCATCTGTGTGTGTGTGTGTGTGTGAGTGAGTGAGTGAGTGAGTGAGTGAGTGAGTGAGTGAGTGAGTGAGTGAGTGAGTGAGTGAGTGTGTGTGTGTGTGTGTGTGTGTGTTTGTGTGCATGCATGTGTGTGTGTGTATTTATGTCATTAACAATATAGTTGTTTCAGAGGGTGGACCTGTGCAACAGCAAAAACACAGATAAAAGCCTAAAGTCAAAATATTTGAATACTTCTTCACGAGGGCTCTGTTGTCCTACTTCCTTTCCTTTTAACTAATTTAAAGCTACAATTGTTTCATTATGTCGTGTTTACGATCAATTTTTCATGATTAGGCCTGTGCTTATTAAAGTGACTTTCCAGCGGCGCAGCCACATCTTATTAACTCACAGTTTCATCATGGTGTCCCAAGCTTTCGAAATGGACCAAACAAAAGCAATAAAGCAATTTTAGATTAGATAGATTAGCAAACTTATCTAACGCCAAACATTAGATAAGTGCTGGATAATAACGTCTAATAATGTCGTCGTAAGGAATAACAGTATTATCGCACACCTTTGACCTTGGACATAGTTAGTCGCCGTATTACTTACGACTAGTCAATTGGTTTATATAAATATCCATTTGTTTCGGCCCGGTGGGCTCGGTCCACCTCTAGGAGTCCCTTGTACCGGGCAGATGGCTATCGATTTGCGAATGCGACCCGCTACACCGGCAGGCAACCCTCCTATGTCTCCCTCGCCGTTCTCCTCCGAGAACACAGAGTGGTACCCAGCCGAGCGGCGCTGTCTGGAAGAAACACAATAATCAGTTCAGATGCCCGCGCCGGGGCACCGAAACCCACAAGCGACACAACTTTTGGCGACAAATTAACGGGGTATGCGGTCCGACAACAACAAAGCTAAAAAAGTAGCGGACTAAAAAAAACACACTCGTGTGTCGCGTCGGTCCAACGCGGCGTCAAAACTCTCGTGTTTTTAAGACACGCGGTTGGCTGACCTTCGATCCCGTCTGCGACAGTGGATGACGACGATTGCGTCAGGTCGCTTTCGTTGCAGCAAACACTCGTCAGTTGGCATTATGGGGACAATGACTGTAAGCACACCAGTTGTTTGTGTATGCATGCGCATCCACTGCCTTGCGGGTCTGCATGGTCTTCGGTAGCCGCCGCAGTTTGTCCGCCGTCTCTTCGCCGTCTCTCCGCCGTCTTCCTCTTCAGTGTGTTTTGGGGTCAAATAAATGTTCGTCCTTCGTTCCACTCAGTAATGCTTTCCTGAAGTTCATAGCCGTTCATTTGATCTGCTTGGGATTCATCGCTGGCGGCCATTGTAACCTCAAGTAGCTCTTCTCTCCACAGCTAACAGCAGGGAAACGTGAAACCGACGGAGCCAGACTCAGAGCCGATTGGCCGGTGTGATTTTGCCGGGAGGAGAGGGGCGAGGGAGAAAGCGCTTGTCGTTTGCCGGGACGCTAAATTAAAATTAAAACAGCCGTATATTGATAGGATTTTCATTTGTATTTGTATTTATTTACGAAACTTCCCCCTGGCGATGGGAAACAAACGGTTGCGATTAATTGTGGCTAAAGTGGCGTAACCAGCCTGTATACCTGTGCGACTAATGCGTGGTACTAAATCAACATTAGCTGTATAAATTAATATGTTAGTGTTTTTCGCCCACAAAAGCTCTCGTGGTAATACTAATACATTGGGTTCTCCTCCAAAATACAGCAATATCTGTGCACCAGCTAGGCTTTAACCCATCACTGAATTGAAATTAATATGCATTACTTCTAGTAATCTCCTGCAAAGGATATCACTGACCAAAATAAAACAATATTATGATTTTAAGAAGTAACATACAAGTCATCTCAAATTTAATACGGTCCATACGGTAATAAGTCCATTCATCTCTTGTGTTTGTGATCCAATCAAAGTGACTCTTTGTTTTTAATTGGACACTAAAAAACACGAATCCACTTAGTTATTCAATCCGCTAAGTCAAGCACAATCCGCTAACTCAAAAGCGTCCGCGGCGGCTTTTGATTCACATCAGTAACACAATTCATCAATACAATATCCGTTCACGCCGGAGGAAACAACAACCAAAATAATAACATCAAATGAATCGTTAAAAGAAAAGACGATACGTCACTCGGGATCAGAGTGGTCCCAATCCCAATCTGTAGCTACAAGGAAAACGTGTCTCACAAAAACGCATTTCCCCCGGTGTGCTATGTTTAGAAAAAGGCTTGTTTTTTGTGTTGCTGCCTTACCGCTGCGCCAGACTTACCGAAAAGAAATGCAGTGTGCAATTCAACACAGGCAACATACCCAAAAAAAAGAAAGCAAAAAAGCAAAAAAAAAACCAAAAAACCAAAGACAACATGGAAATAGAAGAAAAAAACACATTCTTTCCTTTTTCTCGACATAAAAGACGGATCGCGAAATAAAAAAAGCAAATGTTGCGCCGTATTATAACACCGTATAAGGAATAGCGGCGTGTCTGCAGCGATCAGCCGCAGGTATTCGGCTATGTGTGCGGGTTACGTTTGGCCGGGGCCGCTCTGTGAGGAAGATGGATGGATATCATCACTCCTCGCGGAGGAAGAGACAGAGCGTGTAAAGAAGAAGAAACACAACAGAAAAGACAGGAGCAAAGAGGCAAGCGATGGCCGGAGGGTGGAGGGGGGGGGGACTTGATAGAGTGAACCGGAGAGTGGAGACGGCAGGGGAAGAGGGAGAACAACCCTATAAACCCTGCCTGATAGCATCGTGCTACTGCAGCTCCTCTTCGAGAAACGCCACTCTCTCTCCAAACACTTTTCCTAACAAAAAACTTTTGTTGGGAGATAAAAACGGGGGAGTTTTTCGACTCGATGAGGTTTTAAGCGGAGCTGTGTGCGGCGCAGCGCGCGTCCCGGACGCCGACGACTGTTTAGGCCGCGCGTTCGTCGGTTTGGTTGTTCGATTTGTAACCAAAAAAAAAATTTACATAAATAACTGAAAATGTTAATAAATGCTAGAGTCACAAAAATCAAGAAAAGTCAAGAAACCATTTTAAATGTATTGATGAGAGAATGTACATGTATTGTTATGTACTAGATAGATAGATAGATAGATAGATAGATAGAAACTTTATTGATCCCCAAAGGGAAATTCAGTCGTCATAGCAGCAATGGTACATATAGTGCAATTACCGAAACAGAGTAAATGAAAATAAAAATATCAAGAAAATAAAGAATAAAAATCAGAAAAAAATAAGTACAAAAATGAATACAAAGTGAATATAGGATGCAGTGATGCAGTGGTGCAATAGATGAAACTGTGCAAAAATGGTTTTATAATATTATGTGTTAATTATAAAAAAAAAATGAAAAGCCCATATACATACGGTATATTGCTGCACACCTGATCGCAGACTTTGAATGGGTCTAGGAAGCACCGGTACTTATAGTATTTATAGTATAATTTCAAGATTGCATTTTAATGCAGCATGCGAACACCTCTGCAAGGCATGTGCTTTTCACACGCTGCTATAACGGCCGTCTATAATGGTAGTTGTGCTTCTGGAAAGCAGAATCGCCAGACTGCTATTGTTCGAGACCCGCCATCTTGGCTTGACTATCAATGACCACTTAGCGAGCGCTCTGAGAGTCTCGGCCACCGGCTCTCCTTGCGCTGCTCCCTCTCTGTGAGCATTGACTTAGAGCAGTGGTGTTGGTTGATTTAAAACACCGTGGGGAAATAAGACATATAGGCCTAATGAGGGAGGTTAAAGTTCAGGGGGCAAAGGTCATTGATTCTCGCTGACGCTCGCCGGGCCGATTTTACTCTGAATACACATAAACCTGCAAGCATACACTCGTTCTCTCTGTCTCTGTCTCTCTCTCTCGCTCTCTCACACACACAAGCACTCACAGGCACGCACATACGCAAACACACACACACACACACACACACACACACACACACAAGCACACACAAGCACTCGCAAGCACACACCAACACATGCACAAACACACACTCATGCACAAAGGGAATTGCACAAGCTGAAAGGTTAATTAGTCACCACAATGTGAGTCTCAAATGGTGTTTTCTCTCTCTCTCTCTCTCTCTCTCTCTCTCACACACACACACAATCTCACTGTCTTCCCCCCATCCTCCTTCCCTCCCACATTGTATATCCGTCTCTCTGTCTTCGAGCCAAGGATGGCTCCCCGCTGAGCTCTTGATTTCAGTTTCCAGGTAAAAGACCGCCTCCAATCTAAATTAAGAAGGTGAGTAAAAAATATAATAACGGCACGGCGCCCCCCCCCCCCCCCCCCCCCCCCCCACACACACACACACACACACACACACACACCCGCCACCCCCTGCCTGTGTGCACGGGATGCCCACAGTTTCACCTTGATACAGATAAATCAGCCAATGAGCCGCTGCTCCTCCAGAGGCGTGGGAGCTACATCTACATGCCTGTGTGTGTGCGAGTGTGTGTGTGTGCGCGCGCATGTGCATGCGTGTGTGTGTGCGCGCGCGTGTGTGTGTGTGCGTTAGCTCCCCAGCTGTGCACGTATGCCTCCCGCCTGCGCAATTCATCCGACGGCACCATTAAAACCGTTCATCACGTTCGTCCATCTCTCTTCCCGGAGACACGGAGAGATACGGAGAGCGAGCTAAAGGGAAATGTCATGAAGGGACAGGGCAACAGATCGATAGATACCGGCGGTGTAATAAGTTTTGTTCCTCGGGTTCAATATTTTTTGGCCTTGGACGTCTCCGGAGACATCCAAGGCAAGGATTTTTCCATGTATCGATTAACCATACGACAACGTACATTTGATGCCGTCGTCGCTTCTTTTGAGCGAAAAATAAGGATCAGGGCGACCGGATTTCTCGTTTTTTTGTTTTCCTATCCGCGCCGTTCGTCGGTCGAAGATGCGTTACGCGCGCGCGAGATCAAACAATCCCCCATAAAACATGCATTAGTGTGTGCATTCACTTGTGTGTGCGCATGTGTTTTTCCAAAAGTGTCCCGGGGAGCACCCTCGCACCTTTGATGTTACCGAGATTGCTAAATTCTTGAAAGTCTTTCTCTCCGGGGAACAATAACCTGCTGATATCCCCCACTTTGATCTCACTCTCCTCGCGCCGCACGCAAATGTATACAGGAGCCCTTTACACCTCTCCTGAGATATAGATAGATAGATGTACAGATGTATAGCTAGTTTGATAGATAGACAGATAGATAGATAGATAGATAGACAGATAGACTGATAGACAGATGGATAGCTGGATGGATGGATAGATAGTTGGAGCGGTTTCAAACCCAAAATCAAACTATTAGATTCCTAATAGTCCTAATATTTCACGTCTCTGAAATATGCCTTCACAATTACGTTGTGAGAACAAGCCCGCCCCAAAGCCCCTGATAGTATTGGCGTTGTAGGAACTTAACGAGCTTGACTGCCTCGGAAAATAACATTTCATACTTGGATAAATAACGAAATATGATCTTCCCCATCCTGCCCCTCACTTTCTCTCACTGTCTGTCTGTCTGTCTCCGTCTCTCTCTCTCTCTCTCGCTCGCTCGCTTGCTCGCTCTCTCAAACTGAAACAAAGAGGCTTTAAAATACTCTGGTCGAAAAATCATCCGGGATTATCCCCCACATTAAAGTACAAAGTAAAAAAATGGTAATAAGGATTTGGAGGAGTTTAGTTGGATGTGCAATATCAATGAGCGCTACCACCACCCTACACATACCGCATGGCGATGCACACGTCACCGCCGCCAGCGTGGCGGATATACAGTGCATACCGGCGGCCACCCCGGTAAAATTAAAGGAATTTATCATCGCTCACATGCGCCGCACATTTTTAATTTGTTACGTCTTCCCTGGGTAATACACCCCACCGCCCCACGACGCTCTCCAACGCCGCCGCCGCCGCTGCTGTCTTCATCGGAAAACGTACATTATCGTTATCCGGAACGTACATCCTTTGTTGCCATGGATACCTTTAAGGGGGTGGGGTTGCGATGGGGGGGAGTAAAAACTGGTGTCTTTTAGGGGTTTGATGGATGAAGTAATGAAGGGAAAGGGGGAGAGGAGGGGGGTGAGGGGGGGGGGACCCGACACAACGAGAATTGAGCATGTGTGGGTTGGGATTTTTTTTTTTCCCCCTCTCAGTTTCAATTTTGCATTCCAATGATTTAAAATTGTTTCCCTCCCCAGTCGGTTGACCTTCTCCCTCCGCTCAGCCAATGAGGTTGCTCCTAGCTGACATGAGAAGTTACGCCCGCATTATGCGACAGTTTGTCTTGGCGGCTGGTGGCAGGGGGCATATGTGGAAACGGGTCGCCGTTTGGGAAGCAATTTATAATTATTAAACCGCGTGAAAGATTCCCGGAGCAATTCCCTGATGGAGGAAGGATAAAAAAAAGAAAAGAAAAAAAAAGAAATAAGAAATAAACAGTATTTCCTGACAGCCGTCCCCGTTTCTCTCCGCCTCGAACCGCGTGCCGCTAACCTCGTACAATTTATTTCTACATTTTTCTAATATGTATAGGGGATGGTGATACGCGCCACACTTTAGGGTCACTTCCGCAGCTCTTATATGCGTCTCTAGTGCGTGTCATGTGTGTTTTGGCGTTAACACGCCGTAAACTTCACCGTATATTCGTCTCTTGCCGCTCTGTTGTAATTTCAACACAAAAGCGGCTGAAATCCATAGTTCTTCGTCCACTTCTCTCGAGTCCCAGTGTCTCCCTGATTACTCCTCTTATCTGCAATTGGTGGAGTTCACAGTCACCATTACCCCATCTTATCTCCAGTCCAGTCCAGTCCGCCCCCCCCCCCCCCCCCCCTCCCAATCTATCTCCAATGGCAGAAAGTTGGGCCCTTTTCCACCTCTATAATATAATCCTGTCATTCTCTTCGTCCCTTAGCAATTTCAGAGCAGAGAGAGAGCGAGAGAGAGCGAGAGAGATTGAGAGAGAGAGTGTGTGAGAGAGAGAGAGAGAGAGAGAGAAAGGGGCACAGCGGGGGGGAAAGAGAGTGAAGGGAAATTTAATACAGTCTAATATGAATGGTGAACCTGTGGTCCGTTTGTACTGCGGCAGTGTGTGGTCTGAGGTGAATGACAAATCACATTTTAGCCGGGTCCTCCTAATCCTCCAGGGGTAGCTGCACACTCGCTGCAGCCCGGCGAAGGCCCTGCCCTAGTCCGTCTCTGTCCTCTAGGCGAGGGTCCTATGGGCAAGGCACTGCAGTGTGTGTGTGTGTGTGTGTGTGTGTGTGTGTTTTTTCGGCGGACGTCGAGTCCTCACTTCTATGATCGCAATGTACAAGCAGTGGAAATGTTGCGTGCATTCC
>JAOPHQ010005187.1:47500-75000 GCA_030340625.1 Merluccius polli
TCTCTCTCTCCATTTCTCTCGCTCCCTCTCTATCTCTCTCTATCTTTCTCTATCTCTCTCTCTATCTTGTACACGTCTCCCTCTCTTCTTCCCCTCGTGTCTTAAATGCGACGTTCATATTTGTACAGTGCAATTGGGGGTAAGCGAGTTCTCACTCTCTCTCTCTCTCTCTCTCTCTCTTTGGAGTGGATGCAGTCTGGCTGTGTGGGAGGCACAGGCTTTTGATTTGAAAGAAAAAGATTTGCGATTCCACTCAAAAGTGTTATTTTGTAATGATTTACGGTTGGAAGTGCACAGGGTTTTTTTTTTTTTTTTAGTGTCCGAGTCCTGAATGGAAATGCACGGTCAAAAACCGCCTTCATAGAGCAACATTAACATTTTAATGAAAAACACATCCCCTCCACCGGCTGCCCGCATGATACTGTTATAGAAACCCCCGTTAACCAAAACCCCTGTTTCCATTATCGGCGCGAAGGGCTGCGCAGACGTCGGCTTTTGAGTCGCCGCGCGTCCGGATCCTCTGAAGGGGATCGACCAATTACAGACAAGCTTGAGGTGGAGGTTTTCAACCTTCTTGAGTTTCCCGTTGGTTCAAAGTGCAACGCTGTTAGCCCTATAGCCGGGCAAATGAATTTGACCCGTTTTTCCTTCTGTATATATGAGGAGAAGCTCTGAATGAGTAAAGGTTATGGTATGGAGAATGTCTTGATGTATTTTTCATTTGGACTTAGCAATTGGATTATCATAAGATGGATATAATTGCCGCACACAGTAAGGTGGAGGGATTTTGTATTTTCTTTTTTTGACTTGAGACTGAGAATAATGGATGGATTTACTGTGGATGTGGATCACAACCTCTATTAAGGCTTATATGATATATCGACTGACTCGGAAAGTATTTTTTTCCCTCTGTGTCAATTTGATGTCACAGTCCTCTACCATTATCTTGTCAATGTCGGCCAGAGTTACTTGAAGCTATTCAAAAAAAGAAGGAAAACAAATTCATTAAAAAAATAAAGGTATGTTAAGATTCAGCGTGGTAGACAGTAGCTCATGCGCATGGTTGAATGTGGATAATGACTTTACCGAAAATAGGCCCTCTATTTTTAAGCAGATCCCTCCCACCGCAAGAATACAAGTGCTAATTTAGCTCACAAGCCAATTTAAGCATCTCACAGTTAAAATTAGTGCCCTCGTCTGCATACCGCTAATGAAAAGAGCCCAGAGTAGAGACAACACAACAGCACAAAGTATTGCATTTAATTCATTATTTATTCTTCTTCTTATTTTGATTATTTTATACAGTATTTGATAGGGACGACGCAATTTAACATTGTCGCAATACAGAGCAGCGAACCGCCGGCTGCACAGAGCATTTATAGCTATCGCTAATGTTCAACTATTCAATCCCTAGTTGGGCTTTTAAATGTACAGTGTCATTAAAATGTACAGCTTTCAGTGTCATAAAGAAAACGACAACAATATACCACAGATATGGAAAGACAATCAAACGCACATACCGCAACACACCGCAACACACACACACACACACACACACACACTACAATAATATATAATACTAATTTAATAGTGCAATTCTCTAAAGTTGGGTATAGCGTTGGTTTGCTTTTAGCCAAAACTTAACCTCGGTTGTAAAAAAGATTGTGTTGCAGAGCTGACAGCCCTTTATGGGAAAACGCTCATTGTCCAAATGTGGATCTACAACGGCGGTGGTTTACAGTTGCCCCTATTTTACAGTATTTTATGAGGCTGGACAGAACGAGACCTGGTGCTGTGCGGTACCCTGATCAGCGTCCGGCCTCGGACGTTAGCAATTAAGGTTAGCAATTACTTTCATACCATACCTCCAAAACATTTTTTTTTTCAATAAATGCAGCAGCAGATGTTGAATGTGTCTTCGAGTGATGGATTTCATGATTCGTTTGCGCGAATCAGTTTGCGTCGTTCAGTTCGCCATAAAGAGTCGTTTGTTCGTTCGTTCGTTCGTTCAGTCGTGTTTCCGGTAGCGGTGAATCATTCACTCGTTCAGTCGTTCAGTCGTTCAGTCGTTCAGACTCAGCTCCTCCCTCCGCCCCTCGTTCTCATTCGCGAACGGCGAATGCCAGCCGAGTCTGACCGACTCGGCTCCTCCCTCGTTCACAACATTCAAACGAATCACGAATGCAGTTAAGTTACCATTCAGAGATCAAGTTACAGTTCAACTCCGACAAACCAACTGGGGGAGGGGGGTTGATGGTGTTAATAAATGTGTGAATAATAGCAAATACAACATTGTGTCTGGTTGAATATGTTAACATATGTATTTAATTTGAGTTCAACAGATTTATTTAATGTATGCATAATGACATGTCAGGATCAAAATGCCCCATTCCCCCAATTCAAGGTAAAGTTAGACAAACGCAGCGGGATGCGGGGGGGGGGGGGGCGTAGTAGATTATTGGATGTTTAATATATCAGCAAGATAATAGACTTGATTTAGCAATGATGAGTTTTAAAGTTAATGATGTACAGTTGTGTTTATTCTGGGCATATTTTATTTACTATTGTGAAGATGACCATTGGCCACCCCCACTCAAGACCAAGATCCACCAAGGTGGGGGTCCCGGCCGGGTCGCGTGCGTGAGAAGGAAGCATGAAAGAACGAGACAGATTGACGAGACATTCAAATATATTATTAATCTGGCATGACACAGAAAATACAAAGACAGCATGCATTTACCATTTCACTGATATTTAAATACGATTGGCTGGCTCTCGTGAGTCGTGACGTCTCAGTCCTCGAGTCAATCACAGTCAGGGAACGACTCGCGACTCACGAATCAGCGCCGCAAATCAGCAGCGCGTCAGAGACTCAGCGAACGAGGTCACTTCGTTCACTTTAAAGAGTCGTTCGTTCGAACTGATTTGTTCGCGAACGAACCATCACTAGTGTCTTCTGTCTTCCTGGTGGGGGGAGGGCCTAACTGAACACGAGCAGTATGAGTGTCATCACTCTGGCATGTTTCTGATTGGAGGAATGGGACTTGTTGCAGCCGTCCCCAGTCTCCCCTACAGTCCCAAGGTGTTGCAGGTGTCTACTTTTGCTCATACCGCCGCACAGCCATGCCGCAAGCGACTGTGGACGACCCCAGCTGGTGCGTGTGTTACAAAACGTCCCAAATCTCACATTCGACGTTACAAAAAAAACGGCGGGGGCCGCAACTTGTTTCGGCGTGTGCATAACCAGAGAGGAGCTTTGGGGACAATCGATGCAATAACACAGATGCCTCGATCTGAAGAGGGGACAGGCTCTGTGGCGGCTGATTGTGTGTACTCACCACGCAAAACTGTTTGACTCTGTGGCACAAGCGAGGACCCCCCCGTCGAGTAGGGCTGAGGAGGTGCGGTGCGTGTGTGTGTGTGTGTGTGTGCGCAGCTGTTCTCACGCGATGGGCTCTTATGCGAGAGCAACTTGGGCAGTGCAGTGTGGACACTCCCCCCCCTCCCCACACACACACACACACACACACACATGCAGATACACACACACACACGCACACACATGCCAATGCACACGCACACACTCACACAGAAGCATGTGAGATACACTGTATGCATCATATTGAGAGGGTAAACACACAACATGCACGCACACGCACACACACACACACACACACACACACACACATATACAGTATATACACACACACAAACACGCTAAATCCTTCAGCGCTCACGCCCATTGAAGATATTTAGAACAGAAAGCGTGATGGAAACATCAACATGCTAAACATTTCCTGCCTCTTTCTCTTCCCTCGACCCTCCTCTCTTCTCTCATCTCCTGCCCTCCATCCTTTCTCCTCTCCCCCCCCCACCCCACCCTCCCCTCCCTCACCCCTCTCCTCTCAACCATATTCCCCTTCTACCACCCTCTTTTTCTCTCATCTCCTGCCCTCCATCCTCTCTCCCCCCCGTCTCCTTTCCACCGTATTCTCCTCTCCCACACTCCCCTTCTCTCATCTCCTGCCCTCCATCCTCTCTCCTCTCTCTCTCCCCCCATCCCCTCTCCTCTCCACCGTATTCTCCTCTCCCACACTCTTCTTCTCTCATCTCCTGCCCTCCATCCTCCCCCCTTCCCTCCCCCCCCCACCCCACAATCTTCCTCATCTCCTGCTCCACAGTGCAGTAGCGGCTGGTTAAGAGCCACGAGGAGCGAGGCATGTGGATTGATCGGTTGTTGTACAGCTCGCTCCAGCAGGGAGATGGGAGAGGATTACTGCCACTGAGGGAGAAATTAGAGAGGGATAGAAGGAGAGCGGCGGAGGCAACCTGCCATTTGCCTCCCCGGAGTTCACTGAACTCTGGGAAATGGTGTTTGGCACACCTGCTATTACGCTGGCAACAGGAGCCCAGTGGACTACAGTCACACAGATGCCTGGAGATCGATGGTGGGCCAAAATACGGAGAGAGAGTGGAAGTGGAGCTTTGCTGATTTTGCATTGGGTGCAATTGCGAAAAGATTAGACCTATTTTTTGAAAAAGTACACATATATTAGGTATACGCACGCACACACAAACACACACAAACACCGTTTATGTCATTCTGTTGTTTGGCAGCAGCCTCTATAATCCTTAAAACTTGACTTGGCTCTGAAGAAGCTTAGCTGTACTCCGCAATGTCCTCGGCGAACGGAGGGATTATAAGCCACGGTGATTGTCTACTAATAAGCACAACCGTGTTTAGCGTTTCCGCGAACCAAAATAATTTTGTAAACAGATTTGGAAAAAAACCTCACACCGCTGCTCCTTAGGTTATGTTTTTTTTTTTTTGGATTGTTTTCGTCTAGTTGCCAGACACTTCATAACCTGCCCTCGTGTGCGTTTCCGCCGCCTCTGTGATTGTCCACCCTCGCATCGCCGTGATTAGTTTCACCCGTCCCTCATTATCCCCCCGCTTCCTAGCGCGTCCCTGCGTCGTACGTTGCGGCAATTTTCCGCCGAGTGTTTACTGTACCTGGTTTTTCGATCTCCGCTCGCTTTTCTCCCTGACGCCGCCGCCACCGCCGCCTTCTCCTTGTCGGATTTGTCTGCCTGATCTCCTGACTGATTACCCCATGTGCCGAAACCCTTTTTTTTCCCCGAGTAAAGACTATTTTTTGCATCACGCTTCTGCCTTCCGAGTCACGTAAATTGAGTCCTCTTAGCCGGTGTTCGGTCTTAGCCTAGCCGCTACATTTTTGGGGCACAATGTCGCACAAATACTGTCCTAAAAGGCTGACACCTTGAATCAACCCACTCAATCCACACCCAAAGGTGAAGGTGTAATCCACAGTGTCCCTCTGAGTCTCACTCACGCTACATGGGTATAGCTTCCCTTTGTATGTACGACCGGTCCTTTACCCCAACACCCCTCCATCACAAACCGTTCCTTTGTATACCAAAAAACCCCACAAAACCTCCTGAACGTTTGCATCGGTGCAGCGGCGCAGCCAAAAGCGCCACAGAGCGGCGAGTGTCGAGTGCTCCAGGTTCATTCAAAGCAATCACAGAATCGGTAGATTTTAATGGTCAGATCCGCCCTTTCTGGATTAAAGGGTGTTCATCGGCGCACTGCCGGAGGGGTATGAACCCGAGTGAAAACATATAATAAAATACACATAAATGCCTGCAGAGCGCGGCCGGCGGTTGCGTATCTGTAAATTGCGCCTTGGCCCCTAATCAAAGGAATTAAGCTGCAATTTGGAGGTAGACTGGTCAAGTGATGACCTGTGTTCAGCGGGAGAAGTTTCCACTGAGGACAGGACAAACATTGGCATCTTCCTCTTTCTCTCACACACACACACTCACACACACACACACTCACACACACACACACACACACACACACACACTGTCTCGGTTGTTTACCCTCGACACTTTGGCAATTACACGCTGTAATTGTAAAGTTTATCAAGACTAAAGGAGAATTACATGACATCGATATATTTGCGTCTGGCGCGGCGTCCGTCCAAGATGATTTCCCGAGGACATCACTTCCTGGTCGATGTTGAACCAATCAGAGCCATTTTCCTCTCTTTCAGATCCGTGCCGGAGCGCACACATACAAACCGACACTGAGAAGATAATTAGGGTAATGGTGTAAAGCCCCTGAATTCCTGTGAAGTAAACCCCATCACTGTCTGTTGTACACTTGTGTACTGTGTGACAAATGTGTATTCTCTTGAACAATGCAGCACAACATCGTAGTACGTTATATATATATATATATATATATATATATATATATACAATAAATGCAATACAATAAATCATTGATCGCGAACAATGTCTTGTATGATTGTCGACGTTGCACATTTCATAAGGAAGCCTTCCGCCCCTAAATTGGTTTCTTCCCGGCTCCACCCACAGGGTTTTAAGCATGACTCATGTGTTTCTCCATAGGGGAGGGAGGGGGGATGAGGACTCAGAGGGTTTCTCCCACCTCCATCAGGTGGGGTGCAAGAGTGATGATGGGTGGATGTGTGATCGCGGGACGCGTCATCGCACACACACATAGCATCCATTCACAATCATTAACCAAGCCGGGGAGAATCCAATTTGTCCCAACAGGTTTTTTGTTCCGTCTTTTTTCTTTTTGGGGGTGGGGGGACGAGGTGAACGGGGGTTGCCATGGTTACCACCTGTCACCTCAGCATGGGGTTGCGGGGTCGATCAAAGTGCTTCGACGTCTCATTTTCCCCTCTCTCTCTCTCTCTCTTTCTCTCTCTCTCTGTATCTCTCTCTGTATCTCTCTCTGTATCTCTCGCTATCTCTCTCTGTCTCTCTCTCCCTGTCTCTCTCTCTGTCTCTCTCTGCCACATGCATACGCTCATATGCGTGTAAGCAAGACATAGGAATGTACTTTGTGTCTGTGTGCTTGTTTGTAGGTGAGCACTTTCTTTCCACCTGTGTGGTGTGTATCTATACATAGACTGTGATTCTTAGGTATACTATATGTGTGTGTGTGTGTGTGTGTGTGTGCGTGTGTGCGCGCGCTTGCGTGCGTGTTATAAGGAAAGAGAAAACAGATAGTTTGAGGGGGGGTAGAGATTGCCGCAGCAGACTTCTGGATGGCGAAGAACAGCGAGCAGCTCAGTCATCATCTTAGTGACAGATTGGAGGGAGCAGCCTGCGCGCGCCGTTGCATTCTGGGAGGAAAATACCAACAACAACAAAAAAAAAGGCCTCCTCTTTCTGGTGTAACATCATCGCTCTGCCCCCCCCCCACCCGCCCCCGCCCCGCTTACCGATCATGTCAAAATGTTCAGGAACGAGCACTAGCTGTCTCCGCTGTTGTTGGCAGACACAAACATGCATGTATGAGCACTTATACACACATACACACACACACATGCACACACACACACACACACACACTTTCTCAAAGCGTGGATGCCGGGTAGGCCCCCGCACCAGATTAATGTACCGCTGTCTACAAGATTTATCTTAAGCCTTGAAAATGAAAATAGTTTTCCATTGTGTTTGTGCAATTACCCACTAGCCTCCTTGTGCAACGTGCCAAACCGGGGTGCACACACACACACCCCCAGCAGTCAGGAAGGCCACACACGCATGGACATCTGCAAGGACAAACACACACACACACACATACACACCACCCCAGAGCACTGTGGGAAGCCGCTGTAGTGCTGTAACGGCGCCGGCTCATGTATAAATACGCCGTACATTAAAAGTCCGCCGGATTTTAACTTTTGCTTTAAAATACAAATATCATTTTTGTGGGGATTATTTCCCGACCCTACATCCGCCGCTCTGCTTACATATAGTGTGTGTGTGGTTCGCTGGAAAATGAGCGCGCGCGTGTCGGCTAATGAATATATTTAGCTATGTATATATTTGCCCTCGGGCGATGACCTCATATTTGAATGATGTTTATTGCTCTGACAGGACAACCTTGACGCTGCTAGTCGGATGTTACACAAGGACTCCGGTATGATGATAGGTGGTACAACTGCTATGTACTCAGTGAAGAGTGAAAGCAAATTACATGTTGTACTTAAAACTGTAACATACATAATAACATACACACACACACACACACACATTTTGTGTGTTTGTTTGCCCATAACTTATTGCACACACATACCACACACATCCCCTGAACTATCTCAGGCACACACATGCACACACACACACACACACACACACACACACACACATACACACACACACACACACACACACACACACACACACACACATACATACACACACACACACACACACACACACACGCACGCAGGCACACACACACACACACACAGTAACACTCCCAAACCAACAAAAACATGTTCGAACTCTCCCTCTCTCTCTCTCTCTCTCTCTCTCTCTGGCAAATGGGAAAGGGGAACTTCAGCAAAATCAATTTATCAGCTCAGAGTGTGACTGAGTGTTTCAGCTGGACTGAGAAGGCCCATTACAGCCAGACAAGGAAGAAGTTCTAGCTCTAACCTAGCCCTATGTGTGTGTGTGTGTGTGTGTGTCTGTGTGTGTGTGTGTGTGTGTGTGTGGGTGTGTGTGTCTGTGTGTGTGCTTGCGAGAAACATAGAGAGAAAGAAAGGAAGATGGAGAGTCTGTGCCCACTGTTTTTCAATGTGCTTTTGTGTATGTGGGCGTGTACATTTAGTCCTATTTCAGTTCTGGTCAAAAAGCTTTTTGTGCCCCTCACACTCTCAGACACACACACACACACACACACTCACACATTCACACATACCCGCACACACACACACATGCACACCTCAGGCAGAGGGATTGCCTAAATTGGTGTTAGCTTGGAAAGTGAGTCCAATCAGCCAGCGAAGCCAAAGGAGCCAACTGGATCCACACCAGTGAAGCCAACGAGGACCTCATTTCAGGACCGAGGACTCCATCATACACTTGGCTTTTCAGTCACACACACACACACACACACACACGCACACACACACACACGCGAAGGTGCCCGCTTCCTCGGTCTCAAGCTGCGACACGTCTACCGCTGCTCCTTCCAGCTACGACAAGATATAGCGCGTGTCTCGCCGCAGAGTGTTTTTCAACGCTAGTAGATCCTAGCCTGTAGCCGCCGCCGCCGCCGCCGCCGGCCTCGCTTCCCGCCGCTTGTCCGCCGTTCTATTCATAGTTTAGAGATTGCTTTAGGGACCTAACGCGCGCGCCGGACCGCTCCACAGGTGTCACACAAGCAAACAATTTAATTTTTTCCCAACGTCAATACCTTCAATTGCTTTTGCCAAGCGTCTTGGCAAAATCCGGCTGCTTAGAGAACCCCGCCGGCCGGCAGCGGGGGCCGGCAGCAGCGCTCTCCCCTCCTGTGATTAGTGATCAGACGTTACAGCGCACAGCTGCTATACCCGTTCCCCCACAATACGCTCCTACCTATACCTACCTTCCTACCTACGCGCCCCGCCGCCAAGCCGGACGCACGGCGAAACGGTTTCACCGGCCCCCCGAACACGTCCAATCACGGCGTACGTATGATGAAATCGCCTTCGATTTTTTCCCGCCTATCGCTCCGGCCTATCGGCAGAGGGAAATGAAAGGAGAATCTGAGGGTTTGAAGCTATGATTGTTAGCCACCGAAGCTAACGCTGGCGCGGAGGTGCCGCAGAGACCACGACGTATTTGGAGAACGATGGCTCGAAAGCAATGCACTCGGTATGCACTGTGTGTGTGTGTGTGTGTGTGTGTGTGTGTGTGTGTGTGTGGGGGCATGGGGCGCGCTCGAGTCCAGCTGTTGCGGCGGCACCTGGACGCAACAGTCTTGACTGTGATTATGTCGTATCAGGCGCTGGATGTTTTCTCGGGCGATTCTGTTCGCTCCTCGTTACACAGCCTATTGGCTCCAATAAGCTCCCTCTATAAGCGCCCTCACCAGCCCCCCCCCCCCACAATACCCAAAAAAACAACAGATAATTATATACAATCCCCATTTCTCTCGACGGGGCCCAAAAGCTCAATAAAATAAGGTAAAGAAAGAAAGGGAATAAATGGAGGGTGTTTAACTGTTTAACTGTTATGGTTTCCCACTCAGGCCCGTAATAAATAGACAGAGCAGTAAACAGGAGGAGAGTTGGGCATTGGTGAGCTTTGCTGTGAAGGTTGATGCTGAACGTCACATACATCACTATCTATCACACTAAGTGTGTGTGTGTGTGTGCGTGTGTGTGTATGCGCGTACGTGTGTGTGTGTGCACGCCACGCACGCACGCGTTTATTTTGTCATTGCGGCACTCGGGTGTATAGATTTGGCCGAGCGGCGAAATGTGTGTGTGTGTGTGTGTGTGCGTGTGACAGCATGACCCGCATCTTTTATCACCAATCACCCGCACTCACTCACTCTTTCTAGACGCGTCGCCGTCTATCCGTCTCCCCCACGGCCGCGTAATTCCCCCTAACAAAACGGTGATGAATTGGGAATCATACCGTTAAACCGAGATGACCTCATCGCGCCCAGACATCGCGAAACTTACGTAACGTCACTTCCATGAATTACATCACATCCTGTATGTTATGTTATAGACATTATTCCTCATTTAGATCCCGCCATTCAAACGGGAAATTGCTGTGAACTTGATAATTTGGATAGGTGTTGGCTGAGAAGCATCACACCCCGCGGTTTAAATTAGCACGGTGTTCGCCTTTCATTATAGTGTGTGTATGCATTACACAAAAGTTTTAATGACAAAACAAAACTTGTTAGCACCGGTGTGTGTGTGTGTGTGTGTGTGTGTGTGTGTCTGTGCGTGCGTACGTGATAAATGGGGTTGGCAGAGGGAAAACAAAAGCTAAATTAGTCACAGTGTGTGTGTGTGTGTGTGTGTGTGGGCAACTTCAAACTGCTCTTCTCGTCTTGACGTCTCCCTTTGCGTTTCTCCCCGCCTCTTTTATTTCTTTCTTCTTCTTCTTTTGATAACCGGCCTGACTCATTGAGGAAAATTATACAATCTTAAGACATGCACACACACACACACACACACACAATGTGCATGTCACTATAGTGTGTGTGTGTGTGTGTGCATGAGGGAAAAAAAGGTAGACTGGGAGTCCAACGCCGCTGAGAGACTGTGTTCAGCACCGCCATGCTGGCGGACAGCGGTTCCCACGGCAGCACCCTGGACAGCTCCGCCCCCCCCCTAGAGACCGCTACTCTGCTGAGGGTCGTCCGCCAAATGAGCGAGCCGGCTGGAGTAGCTTGGCCTGACCACACCATATACTGTACATATCAGCAGAGACGTGTCGGATGAGAGTCGTCGTCGTGTAAAAGGGCCCTCAGGAGACCGTTTTCACCCCCCCCCCCCCCCCGCTGGCGCTGCTTTGAATGCGTTATCTCTATCTTATCTATACTGTCTTTGATATGAGGCCGCATTAGCAGCGTAGCAGAAGTACAGCTTTGACTTCCCCATCAGCTGCGATGGAGAGATTTGCTCAGATGAACTGAAGCGTTGACCCTCGCGTAAGCATTACCTCGTTTTTGTTTTCCGGGAGCTGTTTCCTTGTTTTGTTTCTTGTTATTTTTTGGCAATTTGATGCCAAATTTTGCGTCTCTCACACTCGCATGGCCACACATGCATCCCTCTCTCATTACATGCGTGTGTGTGTGTGTGTCTGTGTGGGGGGGTTTAATGCAGACATGCACGGAGGCTCATTCACCTGTACGCATTCAAACAAAATTGAAATCCGGCGGTGATCATTCATTCAATCGCTCGCGCGCTCGCTCACTCGTTCACGCCGTTCCCTCTCAAAACAGCCCCGCGCCCTCGCTCGCCCTCGCTCGCCCTCGCTCGCCCTCCTTCCCGCCACCGAGGGGGCTCATAAATAAAGCAGGGTTAGATTGCCGCGCCCGCAGCGATAAAGGCTGCTGGCTGGCACAGGGCAAGACCCGACCTGCCACATGCAGACAGCACCCGAGAAGAGAGAGAGAGAGAGAGAGAGAAGAGAGAGAGAGAGGAATAAGCAGAGAGTCAAAGAGGGATAGAAAGAAGGCGAGAGAGGGAGAGCCGCATGGGGCAAGCTGGGGGAGATCCATAAATGAGTGAGTGGACAGAGTAAAGCAAAAGTTGCGTGCTTCACTTTTAATGATACAACACTGTGTTGCACAGAGGCGGGAGGGCTGGGGGAGGGGTGGGGGAGGGGAGGGGGGGGAGGGATAGAAAGACCAAAGAGATGGAGTGGGAGAGAGGAGGAGTCAGAGGTTCAAGCGGTAGGGATACGAACCGTCTCTCGAATGCGAGGTAAAAGTTAGCAGGAGGCCGATTAGCATAAACAAACAAATATCGAGTTAGCGCCCGCGGCGGGGAACAAAGGTGCAGGAGTCTCGCCGGTCTTTGATACGGCGGCGCATCATTTGTTCGCAGGCTGCGGGGAAGCAAACCAAACGTGAAATATCCCCTCTCTGCAGTGTCCTTTCTCTCTTCCCCTATTTTCCTTGATGACAGCCATCTGCTATTTGATTTAACTGTTGTTTTTATATATAGCTTTGCTATCGCGTTCATACGATTGTTATTATCACTTTTGAGTATGTGCAGCTGTGAGTTTGTAGTATTTGATGGGTTTTTTTTTGGTTGGGTCGTTCCAAGAGTTGCTCACGCATTACCTCCATGTACTCATTCACTCGTTTATTGATATATTTAATCAATCAATCATTCATTCATGTATTCATTCATCCATCCATTGAGTCATTGATGCATTTATTAAATTATTGGCTTTCGACTTCGAAGGCACAATTCTTCTCCTATTCATAGTCTATGCTGAATGATAATGCGGCGGTCGTCTAGAAATACATCCATCTGTGTTTTTTTATATCGCATGACATTATGAGTATTATGAGGTGATGAGACACGCGTCATTCATAGTCTGCTTCATGATTTAGACTGTATACTCTTGAAAACCTAAGGCGATAGTTATGGATATGTTACGGACGCACAAAAAGAAAAAAGGCGAGAGAAGCGATCATATCAAACCGACACACTACAGCGCCGGTTTGCCGAGCCCAGCGTGAGCAGCTGAACTCCTCCCCAAGCAGATGACAGCCTCCCTCAAGACTGATGACACAGACCTGCGTCTCTGCATCTCTGCTGCGGCTGCGGCGGCTGCTGCGGCTGCCAACTCCGAACGGGACAGAAAGCAACCGACCGTTCCTCTTGTGGATGCCACACAGCCATCCCTCTCTCTCTCTCTCTCTCTCTCTCTCTCGCTCTCTCCTTTGTCCCCCTGCTCTCTCTCTCTCTCTTCTTTGTCCCCCTGCTCTCTCTCTCTCTCTCGCTCTCTCCTTTGTCCCCCTGCTCTCTCTCTCTCTCTCTCTCGCTCTCTCTCTCGCTCTCTCCTTTGTCCCCCTGCTCTCTCTCTCTCGCTCTCTCTCTCGCTCTCTCCTTTGTCCCCCTGCTCTCTCTCTCTTCTTTGTCCCCCTGCTCTCTCTCTCTCTCTCTCTCTCTCTCTCTCTCCTTTGTCCCCCTGCTCTCTCTCTCTCTCTCTCTCTCTCTCTCTCTCCTTTGTCCCCCTGCTCCCTCTCTCTCTCTCGCTCTCTCTCGCTCTCTCCTTTGTCCCCCTGCTCCCTCTCTCTCTCTCTCTCTCTCTCTCGCTCTCTCTCGCTCTCTCCTTTGTCCCCCTGCTCCCTCTCTCTCTCTCTCTCTCTCTCTCGCTCTCTCTCGCTCTCCTCCTTTGTCCCCCTGCTCCCTCTCTCTCTCTCTCTCTCTCTCGCTCTCCTCTCGCTCTCTCTCTTCCCCCCCCCTCTATTTCCGCTCTCTCGGCCCTCTACGGCGGAGTGAGGGGTCCTGTGGGGGCCGGCTCTTCCGGTGCAGTAGGACCCCAGACTGCGGCCGTTTGCTGACCCGTTGGCCGGGGGCCCGCCGTTTCAAGTCGGCCCCGTGACTCCCTAATTACGTGACACAAATCAATTATGGATGATGATGATGATGATGATGATGATGATGATAATTAAGATGTGCACGACAAGGGGCCCCTTTCATGTGTCCCTCGGAGAAAGTGAGAGAACAACAGGAAGTCAGCAAAAGGAGAAAGAGAGAGAGAGAGAGAGAGAGAGAGAGAGAGAGAGAGAGAGAGAGGAGGCGATGTTGCGTCTGCGTGTATGGATGCGTGTGTATGTAGTGTGTGTTTGCTTGCACATGTGTGTGTGTGTGTGTGTGTGTGTGTGTGTGTGTGTGTGTGTGGGGGGGGGGGGGTTAGTGTATGTGTGTGTGTGTGTGTGTGTGTGTGTGTGTGTGTTTGTTATCTAAAACCCTTCCTCCCTCTGGTGATCTTCTTTCCATTACTTCCGTTCTCCAAGGACTTCCCTTATTTCCTCTCTCTCTCCCTCCCCCTCTCCCTCTCTCTCTCTCTGTCCCCTCTCTCCCTCTCTCTCTCTCTCTCTCCCCTCCCCCTCTCCCTCTCTCTCTCTCTCTCTCTCTCTCTCTCTCTCCCTCCCCCCTCTCTCTCTCTCTCTCTCTCTCTCTCTCTCTCTCTCTCTCTCGCTCTCGCTCTCTCTCCCTCCTCCTTGACCTCCCCCCCCCCCCCCCCCCCCCCGTGTCTTCTATCCTGTTCCCCTCTAACTCTGCAACCTGGTATTTTTCCACATCCCTTCCCCATCCTTTCATCATCATCATCATCATCATCATCATCATCATCATCATCATCATCATCATCATCATCATCCTCCTCCTCCTCCTCCCTCTCTTCTCTTCCATATTACTCCCTGCCCCCCCGCCGCTCCTCAGACTAGCTGCTCTATTACAAACTGCCAGCGCTTCTGGGGCTGTAATCTGGGAGTGGCGGATGTGGCTCAGGGTGCGCTAAGGGGGGTCCATCAAGTGGATCCTGACCCTGATCCCCCCCCCCCCGGACCCCCGGACCCTTAAGAGTAGCTTGGATAGCGTAGAGTTGCAGAGTGAGGCCCTCTTGTGCATCTCAAGGACGCGCGCAAGACAAATCCATGCCATTGCTTATGCAAGGCGCACGCTGCTCTGGTTCCCTCGAACTTCCTTTAGTCTGTTATGCTATCCCTTCTTCCCCCAGCCTCTCACCTCTCTCTCCCCCTCTCTCTCCCCCTCTCTCTCCCCTCTCTCTCTCTCTCTCTCTCTCTCTCTCTCTCTCTCTCTCTCTTGCTCTCTCTCTCCAGAGGGCATGGTGGTACTCTGGGCAAGGCACAAGACACACATACTCTCTCTCTCTCTCTCTCTCTCTCTCTCTCTCTCTCTCTCTGTCTCAGAGGGCACAGTGGTACTCTGGGCAAGGCTGGTGGCCGCCAGCCAGCCAGCCAGCCAGTCAGTCAGACAGACAGCCAGGCGCGGGGCCCTGCTCAGTATGACTGGGAGCCACCACCATTAGAGAGGCTGCTAAGACCCTCCAATGGATGCTCCAATTAAATGTGTTTAATAATGAGCATTGCATTCGCTGTGAGCGGATCAAGCATTCTGCAGACGGACGGACGGACAGAGTGGTAGATGAATATTTAGCTTACCTGCTTGGTTGGATGATAGTTGAATCCATCACGACAGGCAAGAGGAAGAAGAAGAGAGAGAAATATATTAGATTCAAAAAAAAAAACTTGGCAATACCATGTTACTGTACGAGCAAATGTGCACAGTTCAATACATCGGAAATGTAATAGAGTTAATGTTCTTTGGGAACATTTAAATTGTTCGGCACAATATGAAACAACGTCGACCAAACTACTTGAATTATGTCTCCTCGAAACCAGAAATACGACCGTAACATGTTTATTATTACATTTGCATAAGCAATGGATTACATTTGGCACATTCCTCTATTGTGACCCATTAAAGCAAACAGCAAACACTGAAATGATGCCTATGGATAATGATCATGGGCAGATTTGCATTATGTAGCAATGTAGCATAAAGTGGGGTAACAGTTTGTGCGACTCTTTTATTCATTATATTGAATAATTCAGCCGGAGCATCTACAACCAAAACAATTACTTTGGAGAGAGATGCATTTCCCAAACAAACAATGGGAAGTTCATGTTGAACATTTCTATGTAAGTAACGATACTTAAAATACCCTCACTACTACTACTACTACTACTACTACTACTACCACTACTACTACTACTGCTACTACTGCTGCTACTACTACTACTACTGCTACTACTACCACCACTACTACTACTACTACTACTACTACTACTAATACTAATGCTACTACTACTACTACTACTACTACTACTAGTACTACTACTGCTAATGCTACTACTACTACTACTACTACTACTACTACTACTACTAATACTAATGCTACTACTACTACTACTACTACTACTACTACTACTAGTACTACTGCTAATGCTACTACTACTATTACTACTACTAATACTAATGCTACTACTACTACTACTACTAGTACTACTACTGCTAATGCTGCTACTACTACTACTACTACTACTACTACTACTAATGCTACTACTACTACTACTACTACTACTACTAGTAGGTACTACTACTAATACTAATGCTACTACTACTACTACTACTACTACTACTACTAATGCTACTACTACTACTAATGCTACTACTACTACTACTAATGCTAATGCTACTACTACTACTACTGCTACTGCTACTACTACTACTACTACTACTACTAATGCTACTACTACTACTACTACTACTGCTACTACTACTACTACTACTACTACTAATACTAATGCTACTACTACTACTACTACTACTACTACTAATGCTACTACTACTACTAATGCTACTACTACTACTACTACTGCTACTACTACTACTACTACTACTACTACTACTACTACTAATACTACTACTACTACTACTACTACTACTACTAATGCTACTACTACTACTAATGCTACTACTACTACTACTACTACTACTACTACTACTACTAATGCTACTACTACTACTAATGCTACTACTACTACTACTACTACTAATGCTAATGCTACTACTACTACTACTGCTACTGCTACTACTACTACTACTACTACTACTACTGCTACTGCTACTACTACTACTACTACTACTACTACTACTAATACTAATGCTACTACTACTACTACTACTACTACTACTACTAATGCTAATGCTACTACTACTACTACTACTACTACTACTAGTAGGTACTACTACTAATACTAATGCTACTACTACTACTACTACTACTACTACTACTACTACTACTAATGCTACTACTACTACTACTACTACTACTAATGCTAATGCTACTACTACTACTACTACTACTAGTAGGTACTACTACTAATACCAATGCTACTACTACTACTACTACTACTACTACTAATGCTACTACTACTACTAATGCTACTACTACTACTACTACTACTACTACTACTACTACTAATGCTACTACTACTACTACTACTACTACTACTAGTAGGTACTACTACTAATACTAATGCTACTACTACTACTACTACTACTACTACTAATGCTACTACTACTACTACTACTACTACTACTACTACTAATGCTAATGCTACTACTACTACTAATGCTACTACTACTACTACTACTACTACTACTACTACTACTACTACTACTAATACTAATGCTACTACTACTACTACTACTAATAATGCTACTACTACTACTAATGCTACTACTACTACTACTACTACTACTACTACTACTAATACTAATGCTACTACTACTACTACTACTACTACTACTACTAATGCTACTACTACTACTACTACTACTACTACTACTACTACTACTACTACTAATGCTAATGCTACTACTACTACTACTACTACTACTACTAGTAGGTACTACTACTAATACTAATGCTACTACTACTACTACTACTACTACTACTAGTAGGTACTACTACTAATGCTAATGCTACTACTACTACTACTACTACTACTAGTAGGTACTACTACTAATGCTAATGCTACTACTACTACTACTACTACTACTACTACTAGGTACTACTACTAATACTACTGCTACTACTACTACTACTACTACTAATGCTAATGCTACTACTACTACTACTACTACTACTACTACTACTACTACTACTACTACTACTACTAATGCTGCTAATGCTGACTACAGCAGATAATAACGACACAAATATCGACATGCTAGTCGGAGGGTCAGAAAGATTCGGATCAATGTGAGAGGGAGATGGAGACGGCGGACATCAATAGCGTGTTGCTTACGTCTTTAGAGTAAAGAACCGCCAAACAAAGCCATGCTTTTCACCCCCCCCCCCCCCTCCCCCCGATGGACAAGACACCACGAAGGACGGTATTGCGTCTCCTTCATATATAGACGCTTTAAACTTGAATGAAGACCGTCGTCGTCGTAAGGAAGAAGTGCGATTTAATTTTCACTTTGGCTTATCGCCATCGCACAGGTTCGTCGTCTGAAGCTGTAAAAGTAATCGAGGTCTCGTCAATGTCATAAAAAAAACATGCGCTCGCATAATGCAAAAAGCTCAGCTAATAGAGCAAAGGCAGCAAATGTATCCGACTCAATAGTATTGAACTGACGGCACAAAACCCCTCCGAGGGTTTGCAGAGACAAAGCGGACCAGAGGAATCCCATGCGGAGGTGAAACAATGGCCGCCATGGCCTGGGATATAAACACGGATCTGAGCTCGGCCGTGATAGATAGTCGAAGCATACCGAACCGCACTGAGGGGAATTGAGATACCATAACATAACAGTCGGCCGACGGATAGTGTCGTAATACGAGTTAACTTTTTCGCTTAATCAAAGACTGATGATAGTGGATCAAAAGCGCGGCAGACAAACACACCGACCCTTTTCATCACGCATGAAGCACCGAGTTGATGAAACACAAAGCTAAATGTTTTTTTTACCTAATGGATCTGTGCAGAATATATTGGCACTTCACATCACTGTGTTTGTTTAACTGCATGAAACATTCATATTTTAATAATTTAGATTTAACTTGGATCCTCTCTCTCTCTCTCTCTCTCGATCGCTCGCTTTCTCTCTCTCTCTCTCTCTGTCTTGCACGCATGCACTCATGCGCACAAACACACACAAATACACACACACACACACACACACACACACACACACACACACACACACAAAAACACACAGACACACTCTCTCTCTCTCTCTCTCTTTCAGAATCACATCCTTGGCTTCCCATTGAGAAAAAGTATCTGAATGTGGCTGATGCGTATAGCATTAAATGGGATTGTGTGTGTGTGTGTGTGTGTGAAAAGGAAAAGTAAAGTTTAAAAAATGACTTGGGCTTTTGGCTTAAATCCTTATAAATAAGTTGCTACAAACTCTTTGGTATCTATCGGCCTGTCAAAGACACACACACACTCAGGAAGACAACGACCTACTTACATAGACTCAGTTTTAGACAGTGTAAGGAGAGAGAGAGAGAGAGAAAAAAAGAAAGAATAAAAAAAGAAAGAAAGAAAGAAAGAGAGAGAGACAG
Organism: Merluccius polli; assembly: GCA_030340625.1. Classification (NCBI taxonomy): domain Eukaryota; kingdom Metazoa; phylum Chordata; class Actinopteri; order Gadiformes; family Merlucciidae; genus Merluccius; species Merluccius polli. The sequence continues at coordinate 66,995 of JAOPHQ010005187.1, forward strand.
ACCGACAGAGAGAGAGACAGAGAGACAGAGAGAGACAGCGAGACAGAGAGACGAGGCGAAAAAGACCAAAAAAAGAAAGCGTAAGTGTGCATTTGCATAATCTTTTCTTTGCAAGAAAGAGCGAGACCGAGGGAGCGAGAGTCTGGGGGGAAAGTATAATAATCTAGACAAAGCATTCATTGAAGACACCGTATTGAGTGGAGGCCCGGTGCATGTAAACGACTCCCGGCGAGCCATACACCATCTCTCAGCGGGAGATAAAAAAACAAGCATCCTGTTCAATTACGCGTTCACTGTTATTCGGCGCGTGGGGGGGGGGCGGCGTCTCGCGTCCCGCAATTTGGCATCCCTGCAGATGTAAACAGAACAGCAACAAAAACACAGCCTGTTGTTTTACCTCGTCTCCGAACGGGATATAAAAACGGGCTTTTTGATTGTTTGAATACGCCGCCGCGACAAAGGTAGCGCCAAACACTCGCGGCGTAACCTTTAGTTACGCGCTGTAGTTAAACAAGTAGCACTTCGGCGAGTCGCGATTCAACGCACGTCAACGCCAAATGTAAAAAATGTCTGCCTAAATGTTAGTGGGGGGACCTTTTGTACCGTTTTTTTTAGTCATTAACACTCAATCTTCAAAACAAGGATTCTGAAATGTGGAGTAAAACGACTGCGGGGTCGCCGACCCGCGTTGTTATCCTGTTGTGATCCTCGCCCAAGGCGGCTTTCGGTGGGCATTCCCTTCCCTTACCACACTCTCCTTGATTGTACACTGATTTCTGCTTTTTAGAAATGTATATTTATCGCTCGGTAGACGCGTTTCTACTTCGACTTCGCGTACCGGCGCAAATCGAATTGGCCCAGTTTTCTCAGTAGCGACTTTACGCTAAGACTCTGGAGAGACACGGCAGATTTTCAGTGTCCGCCGGCTGCAATATTCCCAAATGAACTCCTCAGGAAAAGTTGGATTTGCGCAAAAGTTCCCCTTTGAGAAAGATGATAGCGTAGGTAAAGTAATTAACCTTAAGACAATTTTTATTTTAGTATTAGCTCTATGTTCCTGATAGCTTTATACACTGCTGTGACAGAGTGGATTGTTTGCTCATTTGCTGTGGGGATCCTTGTATCTTCACCACCCTGTGAGTTGTTTCCTATCAAACTGAAACAGAGCAAACCGCGTGTTTGTCGTCTCCGGATGCCAGGAGAGCCGTGTAATTGGGCCGAGATCAGTTTGCTGCGTCTAACTCCCGGATCAAAAAGCCCTTTTTGCCGTCTTTCAAGGCCGCCGCACTCGAGTCCCGAGCCGGCCGGCCGACGATGCCCTCCTGTCTCATCTCGCGACGGCACGCGTGGACCGATTCGGGTTTTTCTTTGTCAAATTCTTCGTCACAAAATGATATTTATTCTCCTTGTCTTTGTCTTTGTTGTTGTCTAGCGTGCAGAGCTCAGAGGGAGTAAGGGGACAGAAACAGAAATAGAAACAGGCGCAGGCGCTAAACGGCCGACCGCCTCTACAAGCAAATTAACTTTTCACAATATGACGACAATGGAAAATATAGGCTACTGTTAGCCTAATATACTATAATATAATATAATATATACGTAATTGATATAATACATCTACCAAATCAAACAGCGGCCGGTCTCCGTGGAGACGGAGAACGATCAGACGTATTCACATCCAATCGTGATAAAACCCCCCGCCGATCAAGACAATGTAGAAGCATTTGACATGATTTTAAAATTGAAAATACATGAACATAGGCACCCTTCAATTGAGCAGAACAGCGAAAAATGCCCACACCGGCGAGAACCGACAGAGAGAATCATTTCCACCAGCGTGAGTGGTGTGATATGACAGCTGCACGGTTCACATTTGTCTTTTTTTGGATCATCTTTAATGGTTTAGAAACTTCAGAAGTGTTTTTTTTTTTTTTTTCCCCGTTCTGACATTGTGTAACCTACGTGACTAACGGCCTATAATGTGCTCTGCATGGGAAGGAAAATGATTGGATCGTGCCACTGCCATTACACAAAGGGGTTATCAAGCGAACAATAAGGAAATTTATTGAAAGCAAAGCATAACACAGGAAATTGCACACAGAAGATCAATCCTCCCACTCCACAAGAAAAACAAAACAACATTGTATAACTTATAAGTCTTCTCCTTCTGGAAGGCAAGCAATGCTGTGGTGGTAGCACCCGTTTAGCACCCCCCCATCCTCCCAATGAAGCGGCCCGCTGTTACAAGAGCACACTTTTCCCCGACACGACGATTCAACGATTGAAGGCGACGTCGACTTAATGTCTTTCTTTCTTCCTTTCTTACAAAACATAAAACTGGAAAACTAGAAGAAGACGACATTTTTTTTAAAGTGTCATACGTATCGATATGGTATAAATCATATAACATGATATCGCTGATACGTAGCTGGCCTGCTTTCTCAAACCAACATGGGGTTAGTTTTGATAAGCATAAATCAATGTTGGGCAAATCGTTACTTTTAACATTTTCCAAGGTCTGTACGTCAGAAATATCCAAGTCCGAGTCAATATAAGCACAGCTTGTTATTGCACAGCTTTTTAAAAAGCAGTGAGGAGAGTGTATATATGAATCATTCACCAGTGAGAAAAAATCTCAGACAGCACATGATGGTTTGTCCAATGACACGAAAATATTGGCAAAGATGACTTTGGTAGCTGCGGTAATTTACAGCTTGTGATGAAGTTTGACGGCGGGGGTAAAGATTTTTAGACTTCACAGTCGGCAGTGTGTAATTTGGACGACATGTTCCTCAACCCTGAGGGCCGCCAGAAAGAGCGGATGCTGCAACTCTCTGAAATCAACCGACAAAGAGAAACTCAGTAAAAGTATTTTCACTGGCACACACACACACACACACATACTGTATATGCCCCGCCACACACACACACACATACACACAAAGCATCACAAAACCCCGCACACACTCACGTTGGCCAGTGAGGTCGGAGGTAAGACGAATGCTGCAGATGTCTCAATCCTCATTGGCTGTCCAGACGAGGCTCGTTAACCGTCTCTAAGGGCTTATTTAGCGTGGCGGCGCTCTGCGGTGCACCTCATGTCGTCCCACATGGCTACTCTGCTAAAGCAAGCCAGCTTGTTTATGTGTGTTTCTATTTCACCTCCAGCAGTGTTCCTATTTCTCCTCCCCTGTCTCCCCCCTACTCTCCCTCTCCCTCTCTCTCTCTCTCTCTCTCTCTCTCTCTCTCTCTCTCTCTCTCTCTCTCTCTCTCTCTCTCTCTCTCTCTCTCTTCTCCTTCCTCTTTCTTCTCCTCCTCCTCCTCCTCCTCCTCCTCCTCCTCCTCCTCCTCTCTCTTATCTTGCTGATTGGTGGTGGTGGGTTAAGTTGAAAAAAATGCAGACATAAGCAGTTCTTTCCCCCAGTATGAACACATACACACACACAGACACACACACACAGACACGCACACACACACACACAAAATAGTAATTACAGGCCTATATCCAACTTACCCTTCATGAGCCAGATACTTGAAAAAGTAGTTTTAAATCAACTAAACAACTCTTAAAATTAAAGTGGTATTCCAGAGGACTTCAGGCTTTAAATCTAATCACAGTCCAGAGACTCCTCTAACTACAACAGTCAATGATCGCAGACTGAGTGCTGCTGCAAACAAGGTCTCTGTTGTTAATCTTTTAGATTTGAGTGCTGGAAAGCTTGGCTGGTCTCTCTGGGTGTGACAACATACTTTACAGAGAGAGAGACAATTCAATATTAGTCTCTGAATTCACGTATCAAAGAAATATGACATATCTTTTGGTGTTGCACAAGGAAGCTGTCTTGGTCCCCTTCTTTTCTTTTCTGCCGACAAAATTATGCATTTCTGTCGAGCCGAATGACGTGAGAGCCTTGTGCTCCCTGACTACCTGTATGTACGCAGTTAATAAATGGATGAGTAATAACTTCTTGAAAGGAAATGTAGATATATACGTAAGTAAGAATACTCTTAGTTGGCCCCAAAGCCAAACTACGCAAAGAGACACACTTTATAAGAAGTTAGGACACCTGACTCATCCGACTAAAATGGAAGCAACACGTCAAGATGTAACGTTAGACTCTGATTTAAATCCCACATAAATAAGGCGGACTACTGTAATGCTCTTTTTACTGGTCTTCATAAAAAAAGTAACTGGAGAAACCACAACAAATTCAGAGGTCTGCCGCTAATCTTTTAACGCAAGAGGAGGAAGAGAGACCACATTACTGCTGTTTTAGCGACACTGCACTCGCTCCCTATGTCTCCTAGAAGTGATTTTAAAGTCCTTCTCCTTGTATATAATATATAAGCTGTAAATGGTTTGGCATGGTCTATTACATTACGGACTCCCTGTTGTTCTCGGTCCCTTCACAAGCCCTCATATCCCCTGTAGCCTAGCAGGTCTTGTAAAGTCCCCGAAATAAAACTGGTATAAAGCTGCCTTCAGCCACCATGCACCGACAGTGGAGGACCAATAAGCATCAGGATGGGCTCAGTGGACATTTTGAAAACTACAACTAAGAACATACCTCTTTAATCTATCTTATAATTAGCAACACTCTTTTTTACTATTATTTTACATTATTTTATTCCTTATTTGATCTTCCCTGTTGTTGTTCTGTGCTTTGGGCTGCATTGTCTGTTTGAAAAGTGCTATACAAATACATTGTATTATTATTATTATTATTATTATTATTATTATTATTATTATTTTATTTATTTAAATGTCTATTTTTTTTTATCCTTCTTTCCTCTGTCCTTCCTGCCTCCCTTCCTTCCTTTCTTACTCTCTCTCTCCCATCCTTCCTTCCTCCCAATAGCTCCTCATTCCTTTCAACTCCCGACTGCCCTCCTACCCAATGTGCCTCCTCTGCTCCTCCACTGTCTAGCAGTCGCGCTTCGGTTTTTAATTGCTTTGTGAGTCACCTAATTCCTCCGAGAAAAGACAGTGTGATGGCGAGAGATGGAGGAGGAGGAGGAGGAGGAGGAGGAGGAGGAGGAGGATTCTTTCTTTCTTTCTTTCTTTCTTGCATACAGAGGACATCTTGGGATGTCAATACAATCTATTGTATAGTTTATGAGTGAAGATAGGATGAGAAACGATGCATCTTTAGGTTGTGTTTCCTTCTCATTTTGTAGGTTTTAGCTCTATTCCCTCCCATGCTTCCTACTGTCTACAGACTCCTAGCTCCTAGCCCCTGTTGCATGCTCAATCTGCATGCTCAGGCACTGCAGACTCCTGTCACATTACGGTCAACGGTAACAAGTGTGTGTATGTGTGCGTGTGTGTGCGCGTATGTGTGTGTGTGTGTGTGCACATGCGTGTGTGCGTGTGTGTGTGTGTGTGCCTCTATGCGACTGCCTGCTTATGTGCATCCTCTTATACACAGTCGAATTCAAATGGTTCCCCCATTTGAATAAAATCTCCCCTCAATGTATTCCGATCACACACACAATGTTGTCCACTTCATTGCGTCGGCTCTGGCGACTGCACACTTGAATGTCGTGTGGTTAGAGTTGGGGAATAAGAGAGCTGGCAGCGGAGAGAAGAGAAGAAGATGGTGGTGGGTTTCATCATCTGCTCTGCTCCACAGTCTAGTCGTTCATCCGCTCTGGCTCGCGTCCGACTGAGAAAGCATTTGGCCCCCGCGGAGCGGCGCGGAGAATATTAAACGCACGTCACTGGATGTCCTCTATCAGTCAATCTTCGAAAAGTGGACGCCTACGCACATTAATATTCATAAGCAGGCCCGGGATTTAGATTTGATCATGAAGAAAAACGGCGCCCTCGCCACGTCTCTCATCCATCAACGACTCCCGTTAGTCATCGCACCTCAAGTCAGCTGTTCAGGTATTTGGCATCCTCCAACGCCGAACGCGGATACGCCGTAAACACGGCGAGGCGTCCGACGTCTTTAGAGACCCCAAAGCCGGGCTAACAATCATAATCATAATAATAGTATCCGTAGTTATCGTAATAATACTATAAAAATAATAATAATAATCGTCTCTTTTCATAGCTCGGGGGGGGTCGCGGTCGGTTCTCTCCCCCGCTCTTTTGTTCCACGTTTCCAGGTTTGGATGGCGGCCATTAACTTCCATGCCGCTTGCATTATGGGGGAAGGACATAAGGTATAAATGTCAAGTGCAATCAAGAGATTACCGGAGCAATTCTGGTCCGGCGTTACGAGGGAAAAAAGGTAATGTGCTCGCTCGGCGGGTGCGTCGGCTGGATGCACTCTATGAGCAAACATTATACCGGTTACACTAGCATGAAATGATCAACGGCGGATTCGGGCCCTCGGAATGGGCGCTGCGATCAGTGGGGCCGTTTAAAAAAAAGCGAGAGACAGACCTCCCGCGCTTTATGGCGATATTGCGCATCCTGCTGATGGCGTCCGTTTTTTTTTTAAGATAACATAACCCCCCTTTGAAACCGGCCGACCGGGTCCACTTAAAAGCCAAGGTTTGTACGCTTTCGTTGATAGCCGCTTTAAAAGTCCCGCCGCCGCCGCCGCCCCGCACCGATGCTCTGGCGTCGGATGTGGGACTAGCTAGTTGACTTAAAATACAATGTAATGTTTATTCACTTTGTTTTACCTAAAAAGTCCGGTATGTTGCGTCAACATACATTGCATTGCGACCAGGGGAGCCTTAATAGCACTTGAGGCCCCTGGGCTATGGACATTTTTTGAGGCCCACCCCACCCGATTGTCGACGGGGGGGGGGTTACTGTAGAGCAGAGTAATGACACCGCGAATACGGACGCTTATCATCTGTTTTTAAAATATATATTTTTTAAGAGGCCCCTGATTGGCCGAGGCCCCGGGCTGAAGCCCAGGTAAGCCCATGCATTAAGGCGCCACTGATTGCGACATACATAACTGTGACGTCACACACCTTCATTAGTTTTAGTTTAACACTATTCTGACCCTCTTGAAAGCTGTTCTTCACGTCGTCGGTGACTCGGCAGTTTGCCGGCTCTTCGTGACTTTCGTGACCTTGAATTGCGGTCTTTTCGCCGTACTTTGATTCATTGACTTGAAGCGTTTAATTCAATGCTAATACATCATGTCTGCTCACTGGCACCGCCTGCAAACCTCCCAGATCCTATCCTAGCTTATGAGTCCCTTCTCCTCAGAGCTGTGTGTGTGTGCGTGTGTGTGTGTGTTTGCATGTGTGTGTGTGTGGGTGTGTGTGTGTTTATTTGTTTGTGTGTGTGTGGTTGCGTGTTTTCATGTGCATGTGTGTGTGTGTGTTTGCATGTGTGTGTGTGTGTGTGTGTGTGTGTTTGCGTGTGTGGGTATGTGTGTGTTTATTTGTGTGTGTGTGTGTGTGTGTGTGAGAGTGTGGTTGCGTGTTTTCATGTGCATGTGTGTGTGTGTGTGTGTGTGTGTGTGTGTGAGCATGTGTATATGCGTATGTTTATGTGTGTGCAATGCGTGATCTTGAGTGCCGGCATGTGCTTGTGCATATGCATGAGTGTGTGTGTGTGTGTGTGTGTGTGTGTGTGTGTGTGTGTGTGCTTCCACCAACACTGAACTGATATCAGCCATTCTGGGAGCAGGCCTGTTGTGATGAGATTCCATAGTAAGCGTTCTACCTGGCGTAACCCATCTGTTGACCCTGCAACCGTCAGCATTTTAATGGATAATATTTCATCAGTGTTAGCAATATACTGGCTACATTTGAATATGTTTGCCTGTGTGTGTGTGTGTGTGTATGTGCCTGTGTGTTTATCTGTGTGTGCGTGTGTCTGTGTCTGTGTGTGTGTGTGTGTGTGTGCTCTTTGTTTATTTCTGCCATGTGTCATACAGTTTTAGTTTGCTGACAGGTGCTGTCACCTATAGACCTCTATTAAGGATACTCAGGATGAAATATATATCTAATTCTCTCTCTCTCTCTCTGTCTCTCTCGTTCGCTCTCTCGCTCGCTCCCTCTCGCCCTACGCAGCACCTCTTCGATTT
>JAOPHQ010005187.1:80000-102500 GCA_030340625.1 Merluccius polli
ACACACACACACATGCATAACTACATACACATGCACAACTACATACACATGCAATACTACACACACACACACACACACACACACACACACACACATGCATAACTACATACACATGCACAACTACATACTCATGCAATACTACACACACACATGCATAACTACATACACATGCACAAATACATACACATGCAATACTACACACACACACACACACACACACATGCATAACTACATACACATGCACAACTACATACACATGCAATACTACACACACACACACACACACACACACACACACACACATGCATAACTACATACACATGCACAACTACATACACATGCAATACTACACACACACACACACACACACATGCATAACTACATACACATGCACAACTACATACACATGCAATACTACACACACACATGCATAACTACATACACATGCACAAATACATACACATGCAATACTACACATGCACACACACACAGAACCGTGCATCCACACCAACACACACACTTGCACAAACACACACAAAGAGACACACACACATGTGTATTGCTGCGTATCGCTGTGACCCGACCGCCACTCGACCGTCTGTTTGTCCGTCGGAAAGAAAATGACACCCGCGTCCGCTTCCCTCAACCGCTATTATAAAACGGCGTCGTCGCTGCATTGTGCGTGCTGCCGAAAAAATAGGCCTACAATTGCTCGGTTATTACTACTTTTGTTTCATGTGAAAAGAGATTTGCGGACAACCGTAATTTCAAGCTGTTATTTAATCGGAGAGTTTGCCTAAATTGTCGCCAACCTTGCCAGCGCGCACGTGAGTGCAGCCTATTATCGGTAATGCATTTGGATTAATGAGCCAAACAACAAAATAAATAGCCAATGTTTCGCAGTTATAGTCGGGACACACGGGCCAATTACTCAATCCGGGCATCTGTAGTGCGCACACACACACACACACACACACACACACACACACATGCATAGACATCAGAAATGTCTGCTTATTGGACAGAAAAGGACAAGATATCATTTCTGGCTGTTGGGATTGTTTGCCTATAACTGCAAAAATATGACATTGTTCAGTACTGCTGTTCCCTTTTTAAAGTTGTCATGACGTCAACAAGCCGAGCATGAAAACAAGCATGTGCGCACACACACACACACACACACACACACACACCTGCAGACAAGCAAACCAAGACAATTATCCACCACACATGTCCATCCTGCACGCAGTGGGGTATTTTGTTGTGCGCACACCGAAATAGCCCCGCCGCCCACTACAAACATCACCTGAAATCCACATCCAGCCATTAACTAGGCAGGCCTGCGCTGACCAATGACACGCTGGGCCTTTTCTAACAAACACAGAGGGGAGAAAAACAGTTGCTAGGCAGCGGGACGGCAGTTGGTTTTCTTCGCCGCCAAGTTGTCCTTTGTGACGTCCTTGGATGCTGGAGCTGTCAGCGGTTCGGTGGTTTTTGTCTTGCTTTTATTTTACTTTTTTTTTTTAAACTCGGCACTCACACAGTCCGCGACGCTGTGGGCTGTGTGCGCTTGTATGTATGCAGTCAGCATATACCTGAAAGCAGACGTTGGCGGGGAATCGACATGAAAAGTAGTCCAACGAAATTGAGGCTTTTATTCTGATTCTTCTCGTTGTAGCACTCTCTCTCTCTCTCTCTCTCTCTCTCTCTCTCTCTCTTTCTCTCTCTCTCTCTCTCGCTCCCTCTCTCTCTCTCTCTCTCGCTCTCTCTCTCTCTCTCTCGCTCTCTCTCTCTCTCTCACAAACACCACCCACCCACCGGTGTCCTCCTCCACCGACACGTTTGTACTTTTTTCTTTCCTCTCCATCTGTCTCTCCCTGCTTCTGTCTAACAAGCGACGAGCAGCTCGCGATGGAGAAATAAGAGATGGGAAGCTGGCGTGGGTCATCCATCGCCATGGAGATAACACGTCCCACCCCCCCCCCCCCCCCCACCACCCACCCCCACCCACCCGCCACACTTCCAGCCCAAAACATGCTCCGACGGTCTCCTCAGACGCTATCATCACGAGTCATCTTAAACAAGTTAGCCCCTCTGCTAACTAGCCGCTAACGAAATGAGGAAATAAAATAATAATTAAAAAAAAAATAGATGCTGAAAGGATATATGGTCGATGAAGAATGTGGTCAACAACACGACCGTAATATCTGGAATAGCCAGTGGTCATGGAGGAGGATGGCTGCACTCCGATGGGTAATATTGACCGCACAAAAATTGAACGGATGAGATTAAAGTCCACATTTCCTCCACACTGCTACTTGCCTCACACTTTTTTTTCCCCCCAAGATGCTCGGAAAATGATGTACACTCTTCTCTGTCAGAGGAAACAAAGTGTATGAACCCCCCCCCCCCCCCCACCCCCCAGAAAAATATGCATTTATTCTTTATACTTTGATAGTCCTTTTTTTTTCCAAGGTCCACGGATGTCAAAAAGCAGTTCAAACCTCCACTATCTCCAAGATGTCAAATCCAATTACTTCTTCCTAAAAATGCACTTAGGGAGAGAGAGAGAGAGAGAGAGCACAAATGAGAGAACAGGAACAGAGAAGATGAAAGTGTCGACAGGCTAGACAATATATTGTTAGACTTTCTTTTTCTATTAGTCCATTGCGGTATCGACCAAATGTACCTTGCTGAAAAACCTCTTATCTATTATTAGCTGCTCTGTGTGTGCGCGTGTGTGCATGCTTGCATGTGTTAACGCGTGCATGCGAGTGTGTGTGTGTGTGTGTGTGTGTGCCCTCCATGTGTACAACATAGATTTGCACATACGTACGCGTGTGTACATCCACATCTTGGTTGGGAATACATTTTATTGGAGATGTCTAGATGGTATTTCCCAAAGCAGATGGTACATGCTGCCATTACAGTTGGTCTCTCCCGAGTGTGTGTGTGTGTGGTCGGTGATAGCTAGTTTATCCTGGGGGCCATGATGGCTCATGCACCCCAGGTGTGCAGCCCCTCCCCCCACCCGGCCCCAGAGTCCAATCAGCCAGGTGAGGCTGTGAAACCAAACCAAGTCACACGCGGTCCACAGCGTGTTTTCATTTACACATGTATGTTCACACTGTGAGCAACGGACGATGTTGACACCTCCGTGGTTCACATCCATATGCAGGGGAGCCGCTGTGCTGCGCTGCGCTGTGCTGCGCCGGGTTAAGCGCATGAATTGTATAGCTATAGCCAGACGCCGAAAGAAAGCCTCTTAAAGCCTTCGTATCCGTAAATAAAAGGTAAAAAAAAAGGATATATACAACAACCGCGTATGTGTGTGTGTGTGTGTGTGCATTCGCTCGGTCAATACAAACAGACGTATTCTATTCTGGAAATGTGTGCCGACCCACAACCTTATATAAAATTCATAAAATACAGAACATGTTATAAAAGCATTCCTATGTATGTCCATATGTGTATGCGCGGTATGGAGTCCGAGGGGGGGGGGGGGTTAAACCTTGTGTACGTGTCTCTCCGTCCGCCTGTCTGTATTATAGTGTGCAGTCGAAACAATAATTGCAATTTGCCTGAAACAAAAAAAATGAATTGCTAGGCCATGTCGGCCTGTTAGCATGAGGGTGTTAGCATGAGGGTGTGTTTTGATTTTATGATCCGGGAGACCTACATCCCCACTGCAATACCTCTCTCTCTCTGTCTCTCTGTCCTTCTCTCTCTCTCTGTCTGTCTCTCTCTCCTTCTCTCCATCTCTCTCTCTCTCTCTCTCTCTCTCTCTCTCTCTCTCTCTCTCTCTCTCTCTCTCTCTCTCTCGCTCCTCTGTCCTCTCTCTTTCTCTCCTCTGTCCTTCTCTCTTTCTCTCTCTGTCCTTCTCTCTCTCTCTCTCTCTGTCCTTCTCTCTCTCTCTCACTCTCTCTCTCTCTGTCCTTCTCTGTCTCTGTCTCTGTCTCTCTCTCTCTCTCTCTCTTCCCCCCCCCCCCCCCAGTGCAGTGCTGCATATTCCCACATGAAGAGTGCTTGTACAACACCTCCCCTGGAGATCCTATGGCCGCCACACAAAGTGCCCCTTATCAACAATTAATGAAAACCTCTGAAATATATATTTTTTTCCTCTGTTTACCCAGATGAGGTGACGGATAACCGAACGGGAAGCCGTGTGTCCGGAGAAACACGCGAGACGCAACTGTTGTCCCGGGACTTGATGACGCGTCGTACGCAAGGTAAAATGCGCTCCGCTTTGTTTTTTTTACGACCAAACCGGACACATGCTCATGTCACACACAACATGCGTATGCTGAATGACATCATAATGACGTCACTGTAGGCCAGGCCTGGGGAATCTGTTCCACAAAGGGCCGGTGTGGCTGCAGGTTTTTGTTCAAACCAACCAAGAGCACACAGTTTGACCAATCAGCTCTCTGAAGACTGAGATCAGTTGATTAAATGAGTGAAGTCTGGTGTGCTGCTGCTTGGTTTGAACAAAAACCTGCAGCCACACCGGCCCTTTGTGGAACAGATTCCCCAGGCCTGCTGTAGGCCAATGAAAACACAGGAGCTTACATTTCTCCGGCGCAATGCGCGTTCATTTTCGGCAATCACGGATTGTTCAATTTCGGCAAACACTCGTATCCCGTCCCGAAAGCCCTCGTCGCAACGTCTGCCCCCCCCTCTGCACTCCGGACCAGCCGGTGCCAAAAAACCAAGAGCGCGTTGTGGTTTTAAAAAACCACTCATGAATGAACATGAATAATGAAATTAAAACGGACGAGCTCGTGTCGCCCAGTCGCGTTTCGCAGCACCCGCAGCAAAATCTAAAAAAGCCGAACCCGCCGGAAAAATGGCGGTTTCGGTACTTATTTTAGGGGCGACCGAATCGTCTGAAAAAGATCTATCCGGTTTTTTTTCCCCCGCACAAATGATCCACATCGTAAGGTATTGAGTCTCATCCTTTTGTCCGGATCCCGTTGTACTTGAGAATATGTGGCATCATGAAAGTTCAAAAAAAAGTTTTTTTATTTCTTTTTGTCGCTCTTACCAACTCTCGTCTGTCCTCTGTGCTCGTCTCTTGTTGATCTTTTGTCACTTCCATGTCTCACCTGAAATATGTGTCTTTTTCGTTTTGGTTGCCTGGCATCGTACCTGACCTTTCTTTCCTCTCTCTCTCTCTCTGTCCTGTTATCTGTTCCTACTTTTTTGTTGGCTTGAGCTCACTCACTCACTCTCGCACACACACACACACATTGTAAAAGCATTGAGCATCACTAGGTCTGTAAAAAAAACAGAAAATAAAAATGCCATCTTTGCCAAACGTAGTTATTTTGAGTGCATCGCGCCGTTGTAAAGCCGACATACAGAGACAGTGCGGTGATGACATCATGCAGGTGATGCATCAGCTGTTGGGGGTGTAACCCCCCACCCCCTCCCCCCCCCCGCCAAACTGTAACCCCAGCAGCTGTTCTCCCAGCGCTCACTCATGGGTGCCCAGAGGATCATGGCGACGGCAGGCTGGTACCCCTGGCAACAACCCTGGGGTCTCAGTGCCCCGCCCCCCCCCCAACCCTACATATTGGGCCTTAGGGCTAATGTGTGGGTGTTAGGACGTGTGTGTGTGTGTCACTGTGTGTTAGGACGTGTGTGTGTGTGTGTGTGTGTGTGTGTGTGTGGAGCGCACACTGTGACCTTCCGGTGCTCAGGTGGCAAGGGCGTCACATGATCAACGTATGCACATCCATCTGGTGCCTTTTGTGTGTGTGTGTGTGTGTGTGTGTGTGTGTGTGTGTGTGTGTGCACAGCCCAATATACTCAGTTAAGTATGCTTAACTCAGTTGATTTGGAAGGAAGACCGAAGCAAGGTAACAACGGCATTTGTGTGTCCAATAATCATCATTCAATCGTCATTCGTTCTTTACGTCGTCGTTCTCCAAGCAACCATAACGACTTCACGCTAAAAAGTGGACGTCCATGACTAGAGTGTCACTGTACTCTAGTACACATACCTGTTATTCACACCTGCGTCTGTTACCTTGACAGCTAGAACCACATGCCATACCATACCTGTGTTCGTGTGTGTGTGTGTGTGTGCATGTGTGTGTGTTTGTGTGTGTCTTTTCTCCCGCTTCCACAATCTTTCTGCTTGTGTCTTGGCACTCATCTATCTGTTTATATTGCCGTCTGTCTTGCCCTGAGCGTCTCACTCTACCGACCCTTCATTTGTCAATACTATGAGCGTCAATCTCCTGCTATCTCTCTCTCTCTCTCTCTCTCTGTCAGATGTGCATGTGTGTGTGTTGGGGGGGGGATTAATATGTGGTGTATATGTGTGTGTGTGTGTGTGTGTGTGTGTGTGTGTGTGTGTGTGAGGGGGTTGGTCAGAGAGGTCTAACATGTGTTTTCTTTTGAAATTTGGCTCTTCTCTGTGTTGCCAATTATTGCGGCGGCTTTTTGCTGAGTTCCTCTGTTATCCGAGTTATGCACAGCCAGAGCCTCTGTGGCAGCACCACTGATAATAACACCTCGGGGGAGAGACACACACACACACACACACACACACACAAATGGGTGTGTGCGTGTTTGCCTGTGTGTGTGTGTGTGTGTGTGTGTGTGTGTGTGTGTGTGTGTGTGTGTGTGTGTGTGAGCGGCCGGACACAACCAGACAACAGTTAATTGTAGTGCAGATTTGACACCTACGCCGTTCAGAACCCATCCATCGACAAATAACAGCGTGCCATCGGACCGCTGTGATTGGCTCGATTGAAGCGCTTCCTGGCAGAACAGCATGACCCTTAGTTTGAGGAGTTTGGTCCCAACGTCCATTACATAGCCTTTATATAAGACGCTGACAGTACAGTTTTCATGCCATTAAGTCTTAGAACAAACACATACACACGTAATACAAATATTATATAGCAATACGTCCTTAAAAACAGAAATAAACACATGGTTATGTGTCAAACGGGTAGCTATGTTAAGTTATTTTAGCCGTTCTACAGCCAACTTAACAGAAACGTAACCTAGCACCCTCTTTTTACAGACCCCCCCCCGACAACATTTTTTATCACCTCTCTTTACAGAGATGAGTTCGTATCTGTTGGCTTAGTTCATTCAGCTGTGTAATCGCTCTGGAGGCGCGGCCCATGCACAAAGAAGGAATACGCTGTAGAAGTGCACAGTGCCAGGCACCTCTCAGGGAAACCTCTCAAATGTAGGCAAAAAGCGATTTTACTCGCGGCTTTTGTGGAAAAGAGACTCCTGTTTATATGATCCCCCCCCACACACACACACACCCACACACACACACCATGTTTATCTCCAAACCACAGATGAAGTGATTTTCTGTCGCCATGTTGTTGAGCTGGCAGAGATGACCGGCGGCCTGCTGATTGCATTGAAGTGTATTGTCTGCCTTCAAGTGTATCTGACCAATCACAACATCTGCATGTGTTTATGCATGGCTCTTGCTTCTTATAATATAATATAATATAATATGAGATTCACTTATATTAATACAGTGTGTCCTTATTTGATTGTTGTTGTTGATTTATTTGATCAATTTATTTGACAGGGATGGTGCACATTGATTACAGTACTGTATTACTGTAATAAAACATTAAAATCACTGGATAACAGTGTCCGCTACAGCAGGGGTTCTCAGTCTTTTTCAAGCCAGGGACCCCTTAGAGTGGATAAATATGTACAAAGACATTGTTATGGTTTGCAACCTCAATCCAACCCATTGTACCCTGATAAATATTGTCCTTGTATTACTTGCCAGGAAATGTATTAATAACATGCATTGGAAATCTACCGGCTCGATTAACTTTGAAGTTATGTCCCCCTTGTCCCCCTTCGCCGTGAGTAATTATCTCAAAGGTAAGCTTGTGTTATTTTTAATGAATTTTATTTTCGATGAAATTATGAGTTGTATTTATTATTGTGTCCCCTCGGCCATATTGGCTACGGTCCCCTGGGTGTCCCCGGACCCCGCTTTGAGAACCGCTGCACCGCTGCAAGACATAATAGTCCAACTATTTTTAAAAACAGCATTTGTGTGGGAACCCCCAGCCAGTGTCAATTTGCGGTAGCAGAGTATTGCTTCACACAACGCAGTGGGAACTATATGGGAAGAGTATTATGTCTGTAGAAGCAACTCGCTGACAATATCCTGATGGCCTCATGGGGAGGATCCTTATCCTAACTAGACTATCTGTCTGGCAGAGAGATACACGCACACGCACGCACACACACGCACTACACACACACACACAGACACGCACACATGCACGCACAAACACTCGCACACGCTTACACTCAGAAATGCACGCTCACTAAACGTCGACACAAACAGCCTCAAGCTATGTCCAAAATATTGCAAGAGAGAGAAAGAGGGAGAGAGAGGAGAGAAAGAGGGAGAGAGAGAGAGAGAGAGGGGGGGGGGGGGGGGGGGAGAGAGAAAGAGGGAGAGAGAGAGGTATTGCAGGGGGAAGTAGAAAATGGAGGCACAAACAACTTAACTACAGAGAAAGAGAGAAACCAAATAAGGCTGCTGTTTGCTAGTTATCCCCCCCCCCCCCCCCCCCTTATGGTTGTTGTTGTTGTTGTTGTTTTTCTGCTTCTGCCCATCCTGGCTCCGACCGGGCATCCCTAGAAAAAGCCCCGCTGCAGGGCAGACGCGGAGGGGCCTTTAGTCGCCGCCCACACCGTGTCTGGCTCTACCAGTTCAACCGAAAACCAAAAAAAAAAAAACATCTCTTCCCTCCCTCCCTCCCTCCCTTTTTTTGTCATTTCATCTTGGATTCAGTGAACCGAGTTCAATGGTGATTTGTTCAACTCTGAGTGTGTTCAAACGCTTGCTCCACATAAACAATGTTTTTATCCACGGACAATTTGAACCAGAGGAGAAGGCGGCGGCGGCGGCGCACAGGGTACAGACAAACAAACTGATTTATTTCTCTGGCTGGCTGTCCTTATTTATTGGACACACAAAGAGCAAAAATGTCACGGCGCCGCCTGCTTGGTGGGGGAATTAGCAAGGACAAAACTCATGCATGCAATTAAAACGGATCCGCCGCCGCCGCCGCATGCGAACGGATGACGCTACGACGCTCGTTAGCTAGGGGGCCTATAATACGTAATAAAACTATACCCGAAGTAGATTGTTAACGCTATAACCGCCGCCGCTCGGCGCCGCCGTTCCCAGGACGCACAGCTGACAAGCGCCATGGATCATAATCAACACCATATAGTAATACCTCCCACCGGTTGGCTTTATTTCCGTATTCTTTCTGGAGAGAGAGTTAATTTGTCGAATGCCAGGGTAAAGTGGTGCACTCTGTCTTGCGCTGTCTGAGGGTATGAACTCATCTATCACCCCCCGCGCACACACACACACGCACACACACACACACACACGCACACGCACACACGCCCCTAACCCCCCCCATGGTCAATCTAAAGGCTGCAAATTACCGAGGTGCATACGTGTGCGCTGCTCGTCGTGCAAATAGGACACCCGGGGTGAGAAGAATATGTTTTAATAATGGATAAACAGCATGCGGATATCCTGGACAAGATCAACAGTCAACACACAGACACAGGAATCGGTTTTCAGGGCATCGTTTTTGCAGGATGGTGGTGCAGGTGTGTGTGTGTGTGTGTGTGGAGGGGCGAGGTTTTAGTAGTGAAGCCTTTTCTCTCGTGAAAATCCTAAGCGACAGTGACTCTCGCGACTGGTGTCAAAGTAAAAGCGGGCTTTGGAAGGCGGTTCTGCCCGGCTGGCTGGCTGGCTGGCTGGCTGTCTTGCTGTCATGAAGGAAGGGGGGCTTGGAAGATAAAGGGAAGTTGAATCCCGCGGGGGATAAGGTTGAAAGGCGCAGGGGGGACTCGACTCGGGTGGAGCCTTTACCGCCCTTGATGTGGGAAGCAGGTGTAAGCAATCGTCTTCCCGAAGCCCTCCGCTAATTGGCAGTCGCGGCGGCGGCGGTGTCAACAAAACGGGTGGAAGGACACGGCTTAGCGGGGCATAAAAAAGGCGGCGGCGGGTAAAAAAAAAAAAGAAACGGCTGAGCTTATTATTGGCTACTCGAGATGCGTAATGCGGCTTTAATCATATCCTGAACTCGAAAATTGAAATTGTAGGTTCACGGCGTAATCTGATTTCTGTTCAGTCGTGATTGATCTGTTTAAGTGGACCGCTGAGAGGTAAATAGACCACTCGGTTTTTCTCATCACCGCCGCCACTTAAAGCTCTTCACAACTAATCCCTTCACGCGTTCACCTGTTCATATCACACATGAGCACATCCGAGGGGGGCGGTGCCGGTGCCCCCCCCCCCCCCCCCCCTATGATATGAATCCTGCCAGGATTCAGCAGTTAGGGGTTTCGGGTGTCTCGCTTTCGGGTGCGCTTCGCACACAGAACAGGACCGCGCCCTTCGACCGCCCAGTCTAACCTATACACCGGAGCTATATACCGTCTCCCGATAACGCGCAGTAGGTAACATTCAAATGGGAAGCTGAAATTACATCTCTTGCTGGCGTGCTCCTCCTGCGTTTATTGTCCTATTGTTCAAATGTGATGCCCTACAGAGCCCTTTTTGAGGCGCTTCCATGTAAATATACTTACCGCGCCGCTCTCTTTAAACGCCGTCACCGCATTGGACGATGTTGTGATTACTAATGAACCGTTGAAGGGGGCGAGGGACAAAGATGCTACCGTCAGCGACGATGTGACGCATGCGTTGAAGGGGCTGAACGACACGACGCGTCGCAGCCGGCCCCCCCGCATCTATTTATTATCCGTGTTATCGTTGCGAGGGCTTGTTTTAATAGCCTATATGGGTTGGAGTCTTTTAGTTTAGTGTTGAAAATTGAGATGTACAGAAGTACCCTCAAAAACGCCTACTCTGCATATCTCTCACACACACGCGCGCACACACAGACTTGCGCACGCACGCACACACGCGACACATGCACACATGCACACTAGGGAGCGTGCGCCGCACACACATCACAATGTGCACAAATGAAAACACAAAGACATCTGTCAGTGTTAAATCCCTGCGGTTGTCACGGCGACCCCCAGACAGCCGTAGGGCTTCCGGGGAGACACTGCATGCGGGGAATATTCATGATGAGGCAAGCCAGTCCACAACTCACTGACAAGCCTCTTAATCAACCAATCACACACACACTGAGCTCGATATTGCAGCGTGTGTGTGTGTGTGTGTGTGGTGTGTGTGTGTGTGTGTGTGTGTGTGTCTGTTTAACTATCTTTGTGAGGACCTTTTACGTCAGTACACTTGTGTGAAAGTGCACAGTAGTTGCACACGGCTCGCGGTGATTGTATGGCCGTTGTAATCGACTGTGTGTGTGTGTGTGTGTGTGTGTGAAAGTGCACAGTAGTTGCACACGGCTCGCGGTGATTGTATGGCCGTTGTAATCGACTGTGTGTGTGTGTGTGTGTGTGTGTGTGTGTGTGTGTGTGTGTGTGTGTGAAAGTGCACAGTAGTTGCACACGGCTTGCAGTGATTGTATGGCCGTTGTAATCGACTGTGTGTGTGTGTGTGTGTGTGTGAGTGTGAAAGTGCACAGTAGTTGCACACGGCTTGCAGTGATTGTATGGCCGTTGTAATCGACTGTGTGTGTGTGTGTGTGTGTGTGTGTGTGTGTGTGTGTGTGTGTGTGAAAGTGCAGAGTAGTTGCACACTGCTTGCGGTGATTGTATGGCCGTTGTAATCGACTGTGTGTGTGTGTGTGTGTGTGTGTGTGTCTGTTTTACTTTCCGTGTGAGGACCTTTATCACGTCATTCTAAAGAATACAGTGATCACACGGCCGTTATAATCGACCGCACATTTGAACCGAAAAACAAATATCTCGAGAGTCATACAATATGTATAAGCCGTCCCCCCCCCTCCCGCTACCAAAGTAGCACAGGGAGCCACATTATAATAAGGCTCTCTCTTCTTCAGCCCAGACGTGTGTGTGTGTGTGTGTGTTTTTCTTTCCTTTTTCACCTTCGCCCGCTACCTTTCCCACACACACACACACAGCCCCTTTAAAACATGTTGTGCTTCAATCAATACGAGAACAAGCTTTCACTATTTTTTCCTCCTCTCCCCTAA
Source organism: Merluccius polli (assembly GCA_030340625.1). NCBI lineage: Eukaryota > Metazoa > Chordata > Actinopteri > Gadiformes > Merlucciidae > Merluccius > Merluccius polli. The sequence goes on from JAOPHQ010005187.1 coordinate 92,129, forward strand.
CCTGGTTTTCCCCGCGCCGCGAAGCCGAGGCTGTCCTGCGAGGAGATTTACAGTGGAGAAAGAGCCCCGCGCCCGTGGCATTTAGCAACACTAGCGCCGGCGCTCACGAAAGGTCACGTACCAAAAAGCTTTCATTACCATTTCACCCCTCCATCCCTTTCCCTTCCCTCCCTCTCCGTCTGCTCTCACTCCCCGCGACCTCATTCCTCTCCTCTCTCGCTCACACACACACATTTTTATCATTTTTTTGGGGGCTGGCGGCGCGCGCCGTTTTTGATTGCATGTTCTGAAGTAGGGCCCCGCCGTTAGGAATGGCGACGGCGTATTTTCAGTCAAAAGGGGGAGTTCAACGTTGGATATCGTACGGTGGCTCTCGCTCATATCTCGCTGACATCCTCCGTCGCTCTCATGTGTTTTTTTTTTTCTTCCTATTTCGCTCTCTCTATCTTTCCGTCCCTCTGCCTCTGCCTCTCGGTTCATTCCTCATTCTCAATTCGCTGTGTTTCTCAAACCCGTTCTCAATCATTTTACGAGGTCCTATGAGGCTAGAACGGGTGGGGGGGGGGGATTTGATTAATGCATATCTTTTCTTTATATATTCATGAATACATTCCGATGTCTATTAGAAAGACATGACTTATTTAAGTGGAGATTTTTATACCGCCGTTTCTCCCTCGGTGTGTGAGAATTTGATCATTATATGTTGTGTTGTTTTTTTTTGCCTCTCTCTCTCTCTCTCTTGCACTCACACCTCTCTATAAGGCTCAACCTCCATGTCTCTCTGTGTCTTTTTTAGCCCAAACGCAGCTGAGCTTAGAGGCTTCCCGCACGACGAAGACTGCAAGTTGAAAGTTGGTTAACTAAACCTTATGGGGACTCGTCCTGTATGGTCGTATAAGAGCGATAGGCAAGGACACGCCTGATGTGCCTGTATAAGTTAAGGGGGAAGATCTAGAGAATGACTCCATACTGCTGATAGTCGTCTTTCCGCAAATCATTTCAGACCATCATTTCAGCTATAACTACCCTTACTCCCATCCGCTGCGTTCATTTCCACCCTCAAATACTCTCCTCGCTTTCTTTGTTTAGCTTCGGCTTGACGAAAATTATGATCCTATCTGCTAGCATGGGCGGTTTCCCCCGGAATAGACGGTCTTCATTATTCAGCGGTGCAAGGCAAGACCCTCTTTTTCGGCGAACAGGCCGGAAAGCAGCGCCGGGGGGATTACAGAGGGCGGGGGGGGCGGGGGGGGGGGGGGCGATACTGTATACTGAAAACCAATCCTTTGGATGGGTGATTGAAGGGGCTAACCGGGTGGGTCCGTCTCTAAGTCGGCTATCTGCCTTGTGTGTGTCCGTTCGACTGACTGACTGACTGGGCTGGGCTGGCTGGCTCTCCGACGGATTCACCCACAGCGGCCGTCTTTTCACCGGCGGCGCGTATTAACCCGCCGCGTCCCGTATTTGGCATTTGTGCGGCATTCCTTGAGGTAGGGCGGCGAAAAAAAAGCCCCCATACCCCGAGTGTGAGCGTAACAGAGAGGGCCATTGAGATTGCGGAGCACAATGAGAAGAGATTGAAGGGAACGTAACCTGCTTAGGGGGGAAAAAAAAAAGATAAAAAAAGACAGGACAAAATACCAGGGCTACCTGAGAGCCGACGGCGGCGAAAGGAGGCGAAATAAAAGTGACATGTGAGGAATGCGGGGAAACAGGGAAAGAGGAAGAGGATCTCGAAACAAAGTGGATGAAGGTCAAAGAGCGGCGCGGCTGTAGAGAGGCGGCGGCCGCCGGGAGACGGAGACTCGCTTTGGCTTTTAACTCGAGCAAAACGGTTTCCGCACACCTACACACCTACACACACACACACACACACACACACACGTACCTTCATGGACAAACCCGCCCGTTTATGGCCACATTTGCACGCCTGTGTGACCGCAAACAGCCCCTCAAAGCCGGTCTTCAAGGCCCGGCTTCAGACGGCTGTCGCAAATTGAGAAGGTTGACATTTTATCGCCACCTCCTCAAAGCGGTTTTGCTCCCCTACCTGGAGTAAGAGCCGTGGGGGGGGGGGGCAGGGGGGGTCTAGCAGCAACCTATAGGCACATGTTGGCTATAACAGTAAGAAACAATTAAATTGTTGGTTAACAATGAAAATATCTCCCCCCCACACACACACACACACACATACACATCCCATCACCCACACAAACGCACGCACACTTACATTATTTGAAGGGCATCAGCTGTGTGTGCGTGTGTGTGTGTGTGTGTGTGTGTGTGTGTCTCCCAGGTATCATGCAGGCAGATTGCAGGGAGGCTGAATGTCATTTATCTCTCTGACGGGGACAAGTCTCAGTGTGACAGACACACTCTGCTAAGCAGCACAGCAGCAGCATGCGCTCTCTCTCTCTCTTTCTCTCTCTCTCTCTCTCTCTCTCTCTCTCTCTCTCTCTCTCTCTCTCTCTCTCTCTCTCCCCCGTCTGTAAGTGTCTCCACCTGCTTCTAACCGCACCCAACAGAAACCAGCTAGCATGGTAAATGTAACCGTCTAGACACAGTTTGTTCAGATGTGGGCTTTTCGCATTTCATCTACTGGTTTCCCATTCAGATTTTCTTTATCGTCAATCAGGATTGATAGCAAATTGTCTTTAGGATGATTAGGACATTAGAAAAAGTGCAATGCGGGTTAAGTGAAGAGAATGTGTGCAGAATAATGCTTTTGTTGGCGATATTGATGGCAGCGGAAATCAATTTGTTTTTCTATGTGTTCGTATTTCGGTCCTGGCTGGCGCTGGGTATGTTTTTTTGCATTTCTGTCGGGGTGCTATATGCTGCTTTTTGGAATAGGTTGCAGACGGCATAGATACAAACATGAATATATTTGCTGCGCTATCTGCACTGCTGAATGCATTATGCATCGGCGTGCTCGTTGATTTGATGAGCCATGTCAGAAACAAGCTCCCAAGAGCAGAAAATGGAAATCCCAAGTGGTTAGTAATCAAACCTAATGCATCATTGTGATCCAGAGAGGGCCAACCGTCTTCTCCGGACACTGGAGGCTCTCCCGTACAACCTGGCCCCTAACCCTAATTGTGTTTAACTCGGCCATAATGTCTGGTTCAATGAACCCACTCCCCTTAGGCTCCTCACTTCCCCACATCACGGCTGCTCTCTCCCCGGAGACATGGTGTCGAAAAGTAACACGGTGAAAAGATGAATCCCATGAAGACCTTGGGGATCACGGCTATTAGGGTGGCATGCTCATTTCCATAGGCGCCGCCGTGAGCACCGCCACGAGCACCAAAATGTTGCTTTGAAGGGGAAAATTGTGTTTCTCCCCTTCCCGTTTCTATGACAATTCAATTCCCCACTTCCGCGGGATCCGTTTTCAAAAGCGAAAACACAATTATTAGGAGAGAGGCGTCCTTGTTTCTTCGTCTTTTTCCCCCCCCCCCCCTCAATATTTCCACAGTGATATTGGTTTCTAAGGAGCTATTACGGCTGAATAATAACATGCACATTCCAGTGAGTGAGACCAAAGTGAGCAATGTTAGCAGCACTCAGTCTTGCGGAGGAATCTCGCTCACAGGCAAACAAGGCTCGTCATTGGATGCGGAGGATGTAAATATCGCACATTCCCCAAGGAGGACGTTGCGGTTCCTTCTTCCTCTGTTTTCCTTTCTTTCATCGCACAACCTTGAACCTTGAGCAAACCGGCAAATGATCCCCAAGTGTACGGAGAATAAGTTAAATTTACTGTAGGTAAGATTGAAGAGCTTTTATTCGTGTGTAATTTGTTTAAAAAAATGGCGTAGCCCCATCTGTCTGCTATTAGTGAGGGAAATGCACTGTGAGAATATCCGTTTCTAGTTAACTGCGCCTGCCTCTGTATCAGCCAATTTAGATATTAGACCGCTCCCGCCTCATTTCTGACCAATCAGGGCATCTCTTCCCTAATTGGTTCGGGGGAATCCATCTTGCCTGTCAATCACAGGTGCGTGAAATGCAACACTTCACTCAATGGTGGAGAAGCGTAGGGCGGGAGGGAGGGAGCAGCGAGGGAGGGATGTTGTTTTTGGGGTTGTTTAGCGTTCAAATCTCTCTCTTTTCCGCTCTCTCTCTCTCTCTTTACAACTCTCAAATCTCTCATAGAGCAGCGCTGAGGTCTTCTTCTCTACCTTGGCCCACCTCACCCCCCTCTCTATCAGCCCATACCACTGTTAAATCCTCTCCCCATATCCTCCTCTTTCTTCAACTCAATGGCTTCATTCCTTCTGGTCGTTCTATTTCCGCTCCGTTCCTCTCTACCTCCCACCCACCTTCACTATCCTTCATTTCTTGTCCTCTTACATAAGACGCAGCAAGGTATTATCGACCCAATATATGTGTGTGTATGTGTGTGTGTGTGTGTGTGTGTGTGTGTGTGTGTGTGTGTGTGTCCAGATGCAGATGGTAGGTGTGGGTTGCCTTGGATTTTGGCCAAAACTTCAATCCACAATCATCCTTTGATAACGCTGGGACACAGGGTCCCCTAAACACACACACACAGACACACGCGCACACACACACACACACATGCACACACACATGTGCACACACGCACACACAGAGACAACATGACCATAAAAGGCTTCGGAGCAATTTTACAAAGTCAAACACAGATGAAAAAGCAGGCAGGCATAAATAATTACAGACACGAAACCAAAACGCATGTGAGTGCAAACACGAGGAATAAACAGAATACATGAACAGAAAGAATCAAGTATCAGTGTCTGGGTCACAATGTGTAATACGTCAGTGATACCTACGTCAGTGATACCTGGGCAGACTCCCCAGAGAGAGAGAGAGAGAGAGAGAGAGAGAGCTGAGTTCAGTGAGCTCTGCTTGTCATGATTATTGCAATAATTGTGTAACCGAAAAGTTAAAAGTGTCTTCAAGTTTCATTAGGATTTATATATAATAGAGAACATCAACAAACATTTATGTGTGTGTGTGCATTCATTCATTTTGTACATATCCTTTCAACTATTTCACAACTTGATGTCACTACAAGTAAGCAAAACAATCATTGTTCATGTGTTAGTTAGTTGGTTGGTAGGTTGGTTGGTTACTTGAATTTATTCATCCCAGGAAGGAAATTAAAGCATTGTAGCAGCCAAATACATTAGCCTACTAGCCTTTTTTCAAATAGTCAAATTGAGTCAAATATTACAGTGTGTGTGTGTGTGTGTGTGTGTGTGTGTGTGTGTGTGTGTGTGTGTGTGTGTGTGTGTGTGTGTGTGTGTGTGTGTGTGTGTGTGTATGTATGTGTGTGTGCGCTTTCTAGCCGGTCAGCATAAGCTGAGAACATGGGATATTCAGCCTCTATAAAGCCTCCGGGATTAGAGAAGTATGTGTATGACCACCAAGTTGCTGATTGAAATCCCCTGTCTGGCATGAAGAGACGAGCTGAACCAAGGCAAATAAAACCTCTAATGCAACCCCCCCCATCTCAGAGGAGACACATCCCCGAGGATAGTCTGCTGCTCCGCTGGAGCCCTTGATTGGAGGAGGCTGAAGGTGCTTACAAACGCCAACCTGCTAGGTGTCTGTATCAGGCGCGCAGATAGCACGGGGGACGGGGGGGACATGTCCCCCCCAGTTTTTATATGCCTCTGAGTTAGATCCGATCCGTCCCCCGCCGAGAGAGTTAGGCCCAATGCCCACTGCACGCGAATGATCCGCGTGCAATCGCGCCGCCTCGCGAACTCGGCCGCTTAGGGGCCGTGTTGACTAGTTGATTAGCGGATCACCAGGCTAGCTCCCGGCCGCATTGTGGTGATGAATCAGAAGGGTCGACGTCACGGCCCGCGCCCACGTGCTGTTTGCTGACTGGTGACCGCGTGGATTCGCGCCGCTCGTATTTGCAGAATATGCGCTATTTCAGTTTCAGCTATGTTCAGTTGAAATTATTTTCTGGCAGCTTCGTCCCCCCCAGTTCAAAAATCCCATCTGCGCCCCTGGTCTGTATGCATGGTTGTCATTACAGAGCCGGAGCTGCGTTGCCTGAGTGGAATAGCTAAACGTTATTGGCATGCGCACACAAAGTGAACACACTGTATCAGGTTCACGAAGCTGGTTGACCTTTTCGGACTAAAAATACCCCCCAAAAAACAATAATAGTATAAATATTATATCTCCACACCACACAGTGCATTTCAGCTCCAAATCTATCAAGAAATGAAATAAAGCAAATAATAAATGGTTTTATTTTAGGGCGAAAAAAAAAACCTAAATCAATGCATTTCTATTAATTTCCTGGTTGAGTAACTTGTACCACAAATTGAAATCACGAGGAAGACATGACTGTGCTGTGTAATTATCATGCAGCGGGCGCAAAGCTTTTTGTGAAAGGATTGTTGGCTTTCTCTGCAGTCTTGTTATATGTAGAACAGAGACAATGACGAAGACGTGTGTGTGTGTGTGTGGGATCACACTGACTGACTTGAGCAGGCTATTTTTTATGGTATTAACGGTGAAAAAATACGGCGACAGAGATCCATATAGCAGCCATTGCGTTCATATGCTCAATAACGCCTCCGATGGACTGTGAAATCGACGTGGAAAACACGCGCGGCGCCCATGACAAATGGCTCCTGGGTGAGCGCCGCGCCACTCTCCACCCGTAAAACATGTCAGGTTTGCCGACAACACCGTGGCTTCATTAGACCTTGTTCACCTGGCGGCCGTATTTGGTCGTTGGGTGGGGTGGGGGTGGGGGGGGGACCTTATAGGATCTTTGGAAACCATGACGACTCAATGCAGGTGGCATTTGAAATGCGTTTCGATTGAGTTGTCATTGTTTCCCCCCCAGGACAGAGAGGGTCATCGTATAATGTGGCCTGCGAAGCCCGTCGAGACTAAAAGGGCGAATCAAATAAAATGTACTTGACCCGACTTGACTTGAAAGTCGCGTCCTTTTAACATTTGGTCTGTTGGCGATAACGGCGACCGCCGATCATACCTCATTCATTACTTCATCGGCCACCGCAGCCTTCTGCTCGAATCCTATGAGACGAATCGTTGGGCTGCTACCTCGACACTTCCTCGAAATAGCTTCTCGGCCAATCAGAAACGTCACATTTAGCGAGAGCCATCGGCGCTCTTTGGTTCAGCGAGAGAGAGCACCGAGGCCGACCCCCGGATGGCCACAGACCCCGCTGTCCCAGTCGGGCGCCGGGCCACAGCGGAGGCCGGGGCAGGGGGGGGATAAATCAAGCAGGACCCTGATTAAACTCTAATTCGATTGATAAGCTGCATCTGTGTGGTTGATTATTTAAGTGGCCGTTATGCCGTGCGTAGCTGCTGCTCACAGTAGTTTCGGGGGATCTGTTTTCCAGAGTTTTCCGTGTCATTTGGTATCTGCATGTTCTTCCTGAGCGGAGCCCCCTTATGTGAAATTCAAGTGCACCTTGTCTTTTTGAGCTTTGAAGTAATTACCGACTGTGAATTCCACTAAGAAATCTTATTTATAATGCATGAATTAGTAAATTGCGTCCATATCCTATGCTCTATTAGTGAAACCCCACCCAACTCCATCCCAATGGCCATGTTGAGGTTCTCCCTCGCTCGTTCACAAAGGGTTAAGGGAGGGTGGACAAGATGCATGGATGTCACATGGAGAGCCTTTTACGTCTAGGCAAGTGAAAGAGAGAGACACAGGGAGACTTAAGGGAAAGAGCTATGGAGAGAGAGAGAGAGAAAGACAGAGAGACAAAGAGAAAGACAGAGAGAGAGACAGCACCAGAATCGCTGCTGCGTTTTCATCTGTGTGGGAGACCACAATCTTGCAGGAATTAGCATTGCAAATTAGTCTCCATTTTTCACACAGTTTGCTCCTCGGTATGTGTTTCTTTTTCCACCGTACCTCAAGTGTATTTGAGTGTGTGCTTGTGCGTGTGTGTGTGTGGGGGGGCATTTGTTGATGATTTGTGTGTGTTTATCTGTGTTGATGCGCACCGGTGAGACATAATGGGTAACCGCAAATGACTAAATGACGCAAAAACTGAACTGGCAGTCCACCAGACAAAAGCAGGAGGTTGAGTTGAGCACAAGGGTGCGGTTATTAATTTGCTCTGTGGTCTTCATTTTGGGCGAGATGACACACACAGCCCTCCGGTGGAAACTTGCTTGTACTGCTGCCAGCAACTCACTGATAACAAGGTGGCAGAAATAACATTATCAGTGCATTTCAAAAAAGAAAACACATCTATTTATATCTGTATTTGTGTGTATGTAGACACACACACACACACACACATATACACATACACAAAAAACACAACTGAATCACAAAATAAACATATTTTCAGACGAGGGGTGTTTGTGTTCGTTAGTGAGCAAACAACTATGTTTTGCTTGTTTTTAGCTCTTTAACAGTATCTGGTGCAGGGGGATAAGCCAGGTTCTCGAGAGAGAGAGGGAGATAAGCTCCTCTTAATTAGCATTGAGGGGACAGGTCGCCCTATTACACACCACCACGCCTAGAGCTAAGCTTCTCGTGAAGACAATGCGAAATGGCATTCGGGGCGTTTTTTTTCATTTCACAATGTGACATGATTCAAGTAAAACTGGAAATCAGCGCGGCTAGGGGCGATGTGATTTCCTCACATTGATTTGCTCCTTCAAAATCTGAAGTGGCACCACACGCCAGGCACCCCTGTGTCATCCAGTTTGCGCTGGAATAAGTGAATAATATGACAAGCGATTAGCCGATAAAGTGACAAAGGACATGTTCGTGACGAAAATCTAAATTTGGAAACATTTCGACAGGGCGAAGCCACAGGTGGTATCTGAAATATATCAAGTTGAAGCCGGTGTCTGTTGTCGCTGCTTGCAGTTATGCATCAGTGTTACCAAGCGTGTTTGTGTGTTTAATAATGTTTGTGTTGTATGTCTGTATATAAGATGTGCTTCATTATTTACAGATGGGAAATTCAGGAGTGCTGTATTCACCCGTTTTTCTATTCACTCAAAGTCTTTATCCGCTACACGTATCGTAATCGATGCGACAACGCCACTGTACGCGGCCCTCATTCCTTTTGTCCTTCTTAATTAGGTTGCTATATTTACCTTTATTTACACTACAGGAAATAATAGTATGTAAGTATGCCAAGAAACCACCAAGGTAATACAAAAACCAGGCTCCCTCTCCTCTGTACCAGCATAAGCGGGTCAAGACACACCCGTCCTCCGCTGCCACGGGAAGCACTCAAGCACACCGTTTACTGTGGCAAGCTGGCAAGTAAAAAGGACCTTTAGCTGAAGTGAAAAAGGTCACTTTGTCCATGTCCTTTGGACATAACCCCAAGTTAAATATGCCGAAGCGGCGCACCATCAAAACACAGAGCCACCGTGCGCACGCATGCTCATGCACGACCGGCAGTGAGTCACATCCGGCTTTCTTGTTTGTTTGCTCATTTTGACACACTGAATGCAACGGCCCGAGAAATCAAGGCGTGAGAAGTTAGGCACTGACTTTTTACATAGTCCTGTTGCTGTGTTTGAACGTCGAGCGTAAAGCATGGAGTTGATCGCTTTGATTTTTACAGCGGACGGCGTTCCACCTCGTGGAAACTCTGAATGAGTTGCCCAACCCAATGCACATCCAATACAGCAGTGATTTTATCCTGCAGTGGAGTTACATTCGGGTCAACAACCCTCCCTCGGATCTAATCTTTCCCAATCTCAACTGTTTTGCTGATCAATCAAGTGGAAAAGGGGAATTTACCAGTGAGTTACCCCGCAAGACCAGGAAGCGGGGTAATTGGGGTGGCGTATGCCAAACACTGAGAAAACAATCTTTCTCCTTTATTCCCCTGCCTCCATCACTCTATCAAACGCACAGTCTCTCTTCAATAAAACTGACGAGTTGCAAGCTCATGTATTATTCCAGCATGAACTCACATATGTGTGTCTACTGACGATAACAGAGACATGGCCGAATGGCCATTTGGCCATGTCTCTGCGCCCCCATATTTGCCCCACGAGTTTCCCCAAATATGTGTCACGGTTGTATACATACCCAAGAGCAGACATGGATAAAGACTCAGAGTTTATACTGCAACTTACCTAAAGACTGCAATCTGTATCTCCTGTCACCCCAATTTACGTCCTTGGCGACTTGAATCGCTGTTCTTTGAAGAAAGACTTTCAGCAATGCGTTACATGCCAGACCAGATACAACAAGACGCTGGATCTGTGTTACGGTTCTGCCAAGACCACAACTGCGTCCAGCGCCTCCCATCGTATCGCACCGCCCCGAGGAGGGGAAAAACCATCATGAAACGGACTAAGAACCGGGCCGACGAGTCCATCCTGAGCCTAC
>JAOPHQ010005188.1:0-17500 GCA_030340625.1 Merluccius polli
GGTGAGCTGACGTGACGCGGACGCCCGATGCGCTAGTAGTACTCTCGGCCCAAAACAAATGCCGTAATTGCATTGCGTTCAAATTCGAGCTGAAACAGTTTACCCTTTAAACTGGATCACTAAACTGTGACAGCTAAGGACATACTGTTAATGGCACATTGTAAGATAATTGTACTTGAAAGTGGAAGTCGAACAGACAGTTGAGTATAAGTGGGATAAAAAAAACAACAACCTATAAAAGCTGACAAGGCCATGGTAATTTGAGGTGTCACCTACTCAAAGACATCCACAAAAAAATCCCACAATAGCCACTAATGGTGTCACGAATCTAAAAATAAAAATAAAAAAATACAAACTCTGTGGAACTCCCTTTGTCTATGAACGCCACATGAAGTGTTCATCTTCCTTGCTTTGCTTCACTGGGTGCGAGTGGTTTTTCACGCGCGGGCGGGTTCATACATCCGTCAGCAGCAGCAGCGGCGGCGGCTCCTCACCCGCCGGCGAGAGAGAAAAAACGCCTACGCGAACGAAATTAGCACTAACATTAAGGCGGGCCATTACAAATCGCGCCGTCGCGATACAGTCACCTTAAACGTGCACCCAGAGTGCGCTCACCTCGCCTCTATGCTTCCCCCGAGACGGAGAGAGAAAGTATTCATAACCGCTAACTGACGTACTAGGGGTCTCTGGAGCGCCGACACTGAGGCAGAGGAAGATTAACTAGATGTCCCAACAATTTCTTTCTCGCGAAATACCCCCCCCACCCCACACACACACACACACACAACTACACACACACACACACACACACACACACACACTGCTCCCTCTGTTGGCCTGATTAGGCCAATAAACCCCTCTCTCTTCCGGTGAGCTTGACGAGCGAGCCTGAGCTGCTGTACTTTTTGTGGGAGGGCGCTACGAACCCGGACGGAGAACATTTCTTTAATTGTGAAAGGGGGATGTGGGGGGGGGGGGGGGGGGGGGGGATGTGGGTGGGACTAACATTTCAAAAAAAGCCCTCATCGTTATACTACGGGGATTAGGGTTCATCCTCACTGCGGCGTGCGGATCAGAATCACGCTCCATGTTGCTCACCAGGAATAAGCCACTTGAAGGCTGTCAAATGAAATCAAAAACTCTCGTACACACACACACACACCCGCACACACAATCAAACATTTTCGCTAATGCTCTGAAGCCACGACACATTAATTCCCCCTCTAACGTTGTATAACGTGGAGCAAAATGCCAAAAAATGTGCTTGCTATGAAGAAAGACGAAAAAGAACAACAAGGCTTGCTCTCAGTGTGCAGCGATCACAGTTTCAGCAGCGGACAATTAGCTGATAATTATAGCGCAACGGGATGACAAGGAAATGTGTGTGTGTGTGTGTGTGTGTTTGTACGTGTGTGTATGTGTGTACATGTGTGTACACGTGCACATTAATTCCTAAATAGAATAAAGCACACACACACACACACAAGTGCACCCAATAACACACACAGTGCCACACATCCACACACAAACACAATAACACACACAATGACACACGCATACACACACCACACACCACTGCAGGGTTTCCGAGGCCTTCCCGGGTTTGTCAGTAAATTAGCTCCGATGAGCAAATGCAGCTACACAAGAGAACAACCAACTGCCTGCAAGATTACACCACACAATCCCTGGGCAGATTACATTAAATGATAACCCCCATTTCTAATACAGGATGGGCTACTACTGGTGATTCATATCATGTCAGTGATCTGTCACCACAATCCTGGCTGTATGTCAACAGCCTGATAGTGTGTAGCACTGTGTAGCGCTGTGTGCAGCAGTATGTGTGCAGCAGGTGTGTGTGTGTGAGTGTGTGTGTGTGTAGCAGTGTGGTGTACAGCAGTGTGTGTGTAGCACTCCAGTATGTGTGTAGCACTGTGTGTGCAGCAGTGTGTGAGTGTAGTGTGTGTGTGTGTGTGTGTGTGTGTGTGTGTAGTGTGTGTGTGTGTGTGTGTGTGTGTGTGTGTGTGTGTGTGTGTAGCAGTGTGTGTACAGCAGTGGGTGTGTAGCACTCCAGTATGGTGTGTAGCATGTGTGTGTGGTTGTGTGTGTGTGTGTGTTGTGTGTGTGTGTGTGTGTGTGTGTTGTGTTGTGTGAGCTTGTGTGTACAGCAGTGGGTGTGTAGCACTCCCAGTATGTGTGTAGCACTATGTGTGTAGCACTATGTGTGAAGCAGTATGTGTGCAGGCAGTATGTGTGTAGCAGTGTGTGTGTGAGCAATATGTGTGTAGCAGTATGTGTGTAGCAGTGTGTGAGCAGTATTCTGTGTAGCACTGTGTGTGTGTAGCAGTGTGTGTGTGTATGCGTGTGTGTGTGGTGTGTGTGTGTGTGTGTGTGTGTGTTTGTTGTGTGTGGGTGTGTGTTGTGCTGTGTGTGTGTGTGTGTGTGTGTGTGTGTAGCAGTGTGTGTACAGCAGGTGGGTGTGTAGCACTCCAGTATGTGTGTAGCACTATGTGTGAAGCAGTATGTGTGTAGCAGTGTGTGTGAGCAATTTGTGTGTAGCAGTATGTGTGCAGCAGTGTGTGTAGCAGTGTGTGTAGCAGTGTGTGAGCATATCTGTGTAGCACTGTGTGTGTGTAGCAGTATGTGTGTAGCAGTTGTGTGTGTGTAGCAGTATGTGTGCAGCACTATGTGTGTAGCAGTGTGTGTGTGGCAGTATGTGTGCAGCACTATGTGTGTAGCAGTGTGTGAGCAGTATCTGTGTAGCACTGTGTGTGTGTGTGTGTGTGTGTGTGTGTGTGTGTAGCAGTATGTGTGTAGCAGTGTGTGTGTGTGTGTGTGTGTGTGTAGCAGTATGTGTGCAGCACTATGTGTGTAGCAGCATGTGTGTAGCAGTGTGTGTGTGGCAGTATGTGTGTAGCAGTGTGTGTGTGTGTGTGTGTGTGTGTGTGTGTGTGTGTGTGTTGCACTATGTGTGTAGCACTACATGTGTAGCAGTGTGTGAGTGGTCCCATGACTAACACAGCTGCTGGGGAAGGGTGCTGGGGAGCTAGGGGCCCGGCTGCGGAGCTGACAGCCTGTGAGGGGGTTGACTTCTCTTTCACTCTTTCGCGCCGAGATAAGCGTCTGTAGGCAGAGCGGCGGAGAGAGAGAGAGAGAGAGTACAGAGAGAGAGAGAGAGAGAGAGAGAGAGAGCTAGAGAGAGGGCACACCAGCCTACAACCATTGCTACCGATTCATCCTCATTTTTAGCTAATGAACATCCTCCTACACTTCCTGTTCTCTCTCTCTCTCTCTCTTCCTTTTTCTCTCTCTCTCTCTCTCTTCTCTCTCTCTCTCTCTCCCTCTCTCTCTCTCCCTCTCTCTCTCTATTTCCATCTATTCACTATCCCTCTTTCCTTGTCTACCCTTCTGTTGCTGTTTTATCGCTGCATGCTCACATGGCATCTTCACTACTCCATCCTTATTACTTCCTTTCTTCCATGTTTAGCTAATGAACATCCTCCTACACTTCCCCTTTCCCTCCCTCTCTCTCCTCTCTCTCTCTCTCCCTCTCTCTCCCTCTCTCTCTCTCTCTCTCTTCTCTCGCTCTCTCTCTCTCTCTCTCTCTCTCTCTCTCTCTCTCTCTCTCGCTCTCTCTCGCTCTTCTCTCTCTTTTCCCACCCCCCCCCATTGCCTTCCCCCTTTTCCTCTCTTGCTTCTTCTTCTTCTTCTTCTTCTTTTTTCTTCTTCTTCTTCTTCTTCTTCTTTTCTTCTTTTCTTCTTCTTTTCATGTAACGCTCATTACCGTTACATGCGATTAGGATTGCGATCACAATTACTGCAGTGGCGATTCCATAATTAACCCTCTGTGCCACGGCGCCCGGGCTCCGGTGGCGGCGTAAACCTGGGCTACCTGGCACTGGCGGCAGGTGGCGACGTAAGCCCGGGCTACCTGGCGCCGCAACGCAACGGCAATTAGTAAAGGCTTATTGCCTCGGATCTATAGCCCTGGTAAACAACGGCAGCGATGCCTCTTGGTTAATGGCTGTGTCACCCTCGGGTTAGCGTCTTCAACTGCTGGTGATCAATCTAGCTGCCAGAGCGAGCCGCAGGGCGCGCCGCCGCCGGTCCCGTTAGGACCCAGGCGGAGACGATCCCTGATTGTTTAATTGAGGATAAAGATGAAAATCACAGCTGCTAATGTGGCGGTCACGTGGTCTTCTGCCGAGCGTCGTCGTACCGTAAATGTGTAAGATTCAGAGACAGTCTCATGTTTGCCTGGTGCATGGAAAGCACAGAAAGCACAGTGTTATTATTATCATTGTATTATCATTAATCCGTTATCATTTCTGTTACAATAGCGCGTTATTACAAATACTATTATTATTCAACCGTGAACCACTGTTTAATAGCTACCGCCATTTCGTGTCAGGTAGTTTTAATAATGTAGCGGCGGGCCGACCCTGCTCCCCGCGTGCGTCCGCCACTGTCATGATTGGGCATACATTACCCTGGAGGTGAGGCACGCCGCAGCCTGGAATTTCAAAGAGCCCCTTCCCGGCGCCCGGCGAGCAGCCCAGTGTGTATTCAGCCTCTGCCTCTTAAAATGGCTCCATGAAATGTCTTACAATCCCATTTGCTTTTCATGAGCTGTTGTGTTTGTCTTCATTTTACAAAGAGGGTGAGGGGGGTGGGGGGGGGGGGGGGGGGGGGGGGGGGGGGGGAATAATGGGCCCCACATTTCTACCTGTGCCGCCAAGCATGCTGAGTTGGATCTTTTCCCAACCTATATATTCATGAGCTGCACCACCCTCTCCTACATACGCGCGCTCACACACACATACACACACATACACATACACACACACACACAGAGGAGTGGAATAATGGGGAACAGCGGTGCACCGTCACATGACCTGCATAAAGTGGATTGCAGCTGTAGGATGAGTGACAGGTGTCAGGGGTGATGGAGCGTATCTAGGAGAAGGTCAAGCTACCACCTATTCAAACACACGTTTACACTGCCAGCTCAGCCCTTTCTGATACCAATACTAGTTTTAACTCGATCTCCCGCTCTAGTTATTTCCATCACTTGCTGGGTATTGCGCCACCCTACTTTGGCACCGTTGCATTCACTGTGTACTAGTTCGTACCTATAGAGCTTGTGAACCGCCACGGTGGTGACTATTCTTGAGCTGTGATGCTGATGAACCTGCGATCAAGCTCTGGCAGCGGATCACAATCACAATATCAGTGGGAGTCACAGGTGCGCACTCAGGCACACACACACACACACACACACACACAATGATGTGGCTATGCTGTATCAGTCTTTATGGCAAATTTGATTTTTGTGTGTGTGTGTGTGCATGTGTTCGTGTAGGTGTGTGAGTGCATGTGTCTGTGTGTGTATGTGTGTGTGTGTGTGTGTGTGTGTTTGTGTGTGTATGTGTGTTCGTGTAGGTGTGTGAGTGCATGTGTCTGTGTGTGTGTGTGTGTGTGTGAATTTTTGCTAGTTCATGCATGTAAGACAGGCAGGGAGAGCTTTCCCAGAGTCCTGGTGCATACATCAGGGACGAGAGGATTAAGGCAGGAGTGGAGAAAATAATGAAAGGTGGTTTTTGACCTCTGCAGGACAGACAGAGGGCAACACAGGATGACGGGGTTTATATTAACCCCGGGTAGACGACACTGATCCTCCAGTTTGTTAGTTTCGCTTTTTAACATCCCAGGAGTCGCTACTGGCAGACACTGACAGGCTTAAAGTGCATCTGTTGGTCAGAAGCTTTGCCTTCATCTAGCAGAACAGACTTTACTCAATGGGTTACATCTGATATGTCTGACAGTGAGTTTTGTTCCATACAGCCGGGCACTGATGTGGCAGAACCCAACGTCTAGATTAAAAACCCATTACCAGGATGACAGGACCAGTGGCGAGTGATCAATAATCCTGAGTTGACCTCCTATTGTTGCTCTGTGTGTGTGTGCGTGCATGCATGCGTGTATGTGTGTGTGTGTGTGTGTGTGAGAGAGAGAGCGAGAGAGAAAGAGTGTGCACGACATATCTGTGTGTCTGTGTATTTCTTAATGTGGTGTTTGTCTCACACTCTTAACAAACTCTGACAGAGTCTGATTGTGTGCAACTCAATATTATGCGTGTCTCTATAGTGCAAACCAAAGCGAACCTCTGTTCCTTCTTCTTCCTCCTCTACATCCCTTTCTTCCCGTCTTCTCTGAGCATCAAAGGCCAATTGCGGTGTGTGAGGTGTTCAGGATGGCGTGCTAGGGATGGAGCAAGGGGTTTCCATCGCGAGGACCATGTGTGGGTTTGGCACCGCGGCGGTCATTATAAAAAAAAAGCCATCCAGAGTCCTTCCGTCCACATCTGAGAGGAGGAAGGGGAAAAAACTGGAGGAAAAAAAACCCGAAACTAAACCACATCTCTTGCTCTCTCGATGAAAGAAAAAATAAAAAAATGGAAATGTCAAACACTCAATCCATTACGTTGACTTTTCATACCGAAAAAGGTAGCAGGAAAAGGTTATCACAAAAGCAATTTTCTGGACATGATTTGTATTTAATGAAAGTCTGCGGTGTCACATGTAACGTATCTTAAAAACAGCAGTGACTCACACGAACACAAACGCCCACGTGCCTCTAGTCATTATATCCATAATGTACGCGCGATACACAAGTATCTCACGATCAAACATATACTGGATATGGACATTTCTGTGGGTGTCTATTCTTGCTTCTCTTTTCAGAGAGAGAGGAGGGAGATTGGTTGAGTCACTGATGGCTGCTTGACCCGTGGGCTTTTATTCATAAGGAAAGGTTGGCTCCCGCTTGCTCTTCCTGCCTAACACATCTCTCATGGTCATTTGTTCAATCCCTGCCTGCCCTGCTCTTTCCCTCTCTCTCCTTTCCACTCTGTCTCTCTCCAAGCCTTTATTTCTGTCCCTCTCTTTCACCCTTATTTTCTCTCTCCCACTCTCACCTGCTCCTTCTCCTGCCTCAATCTCAAACTACATCTCTCTCGCTCCCCTTCTCCCTTCCTCTCTCTCTCCCTCCCTCTCCATCCCTCTCCCCCTCCCCTCCCTCTCTTCATCTCTCTCTCTCTCTCTCTCTCTCCCCCGTTATCTTCTTCATTGCTCCATCTGTATCTCCTCCTCATCCCTGCTCTCCCTTCCTCGCTTCATCTCTGTTCTTCTCGTGTCTCCATCACTCCCTACATATCTCCCCCCTCCCCTTCCCTCTCTCTGTCTCCCTCCCTTTCCCCTCCCTCTCTTCATTTTCCCCTTCTCCCTTTCGTCCATCTCTCTCCCTCCTCATCTCCCTCCACTCCCCCTCCCTCTCTCTCCCCCTGACTTTCCCCTAAATTCCCCCATCCCCCTCTCCCTCCCCATTCCTCTCTTCTTCTCTCTTTCTCTCTCTCTCTCTCTCTCTCTCTCTCTCCTCCCTCCCTCCCTCCCTCCCCTCCCCCTCCTCTCCTCTCTCTCTCTCTCTCTCTCTCTCTCTCTCTCTCTCTCTCTCTCTCTCTCTCTCTCTCTCCCTCTCTCTCTCCCCATATCTCCCTTGCTCATTTGTCCCCAGGCCTGCTCCACACAGCAGGGGACCCTGCTGACAGACAGCATGGTCCTCCAGTCAGACCCCAGCGCCTCGCTGCGTGTTAGTATTCTGCTCCAGCGAGCAGTTGCAACAATGGATGGCACATGAGCAACGATCCACCCCACCCTACACCCACAACATCCTATGATGAGCTAACTCTGTTATATATGGTAATCGCGGCGAGGGCGCGGTGTTTCACATGACATTATGGGGGAATCGATGGGTTATTGTCGGCGCGAGCGCTGTCGCCACCGCGCTGACTTTGTCCCGGGCTTGATGATGTCGTTCGGGCGCACGTCTGTGACATTTTTATTGCCTGTGTTTTTTGTTTTTTTTTCTCTCTCCGTGGCTGTTGGGGTCTGTGTTGGTCTCTGAGATGCGGTGCATTCTGCCGCCCACTCAAGCTCACAGTCTGATTAGAAAAACAAGCCCACAACTCATCAGATTTATTGTCTTTTTTTCCCCTAAAGATAGAGCGGGTGAGAGAGAGACAGAGAGAGAGAGAGAGAGAGAGAGAGAGAGAGAGAGAGAAAAAAAGGAGAAGAGAAAAAGATTAAACACTGAGTTCAAAGTAGACAGAGAGTTGAGAGACAGAGAGCGGGGGGGGGGGGGGAGGGAGGAGGAGACAGAGACAAACAGAGACAGACGAAGAGAAAGAGATCGATGAGTAGATCGTTAGATAGATGGATAGAGAGAGTGCAACAAAGGACTGGGAGACAGATAGACAGATATATAGAGAGAAAGAGAGACAGAGAGAGACAGAGACAGAGAGAGAGAGAGAGAGAGAGAGGGTGATTGTGCGTGTGAGAGACAGAGAGAAGGGAGGGAGCGAGATAGTGCTGTGTGCGGGTACCGCGCAAAGAGAGATTTCCTGTCAGTACGTGTCATTATAATATGTGTCGGGTAATGTGGGTGAGAGATAAAGGCCTATAACCGAGGGAGGCGGGGGGGGGGGGGGGGGGGGGGGGGGGGGGGGGGGCTCACCCGCAGCTCACTACTCTCCCTGCTGCGACGCCGGGGATGCTTCATGCACCAGCACCCTTCTCTCCACCCTACTCCTCCGTTCCCCACCCACATGCCTTCTCCATGCAATCACCGCCGTTACACAGCTCCCATCCACATCCTTCTGCAGGCAGAGAGAGAGGGAGGGAGAGAGAGAGAGAGAGAGAGAGAGAGAGAGAGAGAGAGAGATAGGGAAGGGGGGGTGGGGGTGGAGTGAGAGGGAGAAAGAGGGAGAGAGGGGAAGAGAGAGAGGGAGGGAGGGTAGAGTGAGGGGGGGGAGAGAGAGAGAGATGGGAGAGGGAGAGAGCAAAAGGGGAAAAGGAGAGAGGGGAGAGGTAGAAACCGAGAGAGGGAGAGAGAGAGGTAGCGAGAGGTAGAGAGAGAGAGAGAGAGAGAGAGAGAGAGAGAGGTAGCGAGAGGTAGAGAGAGAGAGAGAGAGAGAGAGAGAGAGAGAGAGACGGAGACTGTAACTCCAGGGCATGGGGATGTTTCATCTTCCTCATGGGCTGACGGAGAGTCCCTCCTCGCTGGCTCTGAACTCATCATACGCTGCATCACGCACACATTTTAACCGGCTACCACAGTGACCCCCTGACAAAGTAATAACCTGTGTGTGTGTGTGTGTGTCTCTCTATTTCTCTGTCTCTCTGTCTCTCTCTCTCTCTCGCCATCTCCAATCCATCCCCTGTGTAAAATCCCTACGGGGGTTTCTAAGAATGAGTATTTTTACGCATAACCACACACACACGCACGCACACATGCACACAGGAACACACACAAGGCGCGCACACACACTCACACACAAAAACACACACACAAACGCAAAACGACAGACACACACACACACGGACACACAAACACGCATTCGCATGCACATTAATCTACCAAAAGAGACATTTGGGCACACACCTATGCTGATAACGCCCCTGCTGAGAGTTGTATCAGACCATTATAATCCTAATGGGTCTCTGTCGCTTTGCGCTGCCTGTTGATGTGGATGCAAATATGGGGTGTGTGTTTGAGTGAGTTTACAGGTCCGCTGGGAGCTCCCTGTGCGTGCCTGCTCAGCGCCGTCGCCAGGATGGATGGCAGCTCAATTGAATGAAGGGGCTCACCGCTGCACAACACAGCCGACGTGCTGAATTCACAATGAGGCCTTGGAGTTATACCCCCCCCCGTTCTGTGTGTGTCTACATTAGCATACAGGCCCCTCCCCCGCTCGGTTTGGATCAGTGTTTGGTTTGCGCGTGTGTATGTCTCTGTTTGAGAATCCATGCGTGTGTGTGTGTGTATGCATATGTGTTTGTGTGTGTGTATGAGCGAGAGTGCATGCGGTCTATATGGTTTTCATTATACGTGAGTGTTAACATGCTTACTTGTCAGTGTGTGTGTGTGTGTGTGTGTCTTTCTCCTAGGACAACTAGGACCACCTCTCCATAAATGTTACAGCCTATAAATCTTAAAACCCAGGGGAGAATATGTGTCTTGTTACAGGGGCTCTGTCCATGTTTTAGTGGACTCTGCCGTTGGGACTAAACACTCGTAAAGCAGAAAAAGGGACAACGACTATTATAAGGACTAAGAATCAATGTGCATGTGTAAAATTTGTATACAGAGACATACATTTACAAAGAGCAAACCTACACCAGGGCACGGCAGAGTGTAAATACCTAAAGCAAATTTGCTAAGGGAAAAAAAAAAAGGAATCAAATTTACAAGAAACTGAATGATAAACAAATGCCGTTTCCATGTTTGTGAACGCAGACCGAGGTTTACAGAGGAATGCACAAGAACAAAGTCAAGGGGTTCGTACCCCGGACCGCCGCCGCACCCGCACGCCACCTACAGAGAGACCTCGACACACGGCGGAAGACGCGGACAGCTTGACGGAGACACCAGGGTCATCCACCGGCTGCCGCGTGGAGACACAGCATTGAGGCGGTCCGACAGACACCACCACACCAACACCGAGCGCGCATCCTCACTGTGAGCAGTCTTCAGGACGAGCTGCAGTCGGATCAGGCGTCTCTGCTTGAAAGTTTGAGTTCCCATATGTTGGAGCCATTTCTAGTATTCTGTTGTTTCACATTCACGTTCATATAAATGTTCATTCAGTTATGGTTATGACTTGGAAGTCTTTTATTTTGAAATGACGGGCACTTGCACAGGTGTCGGGTTAGAGGTGAAGGGGCGCTGGTAAGGAAGCACAGTTTTCGGAATCACATAGACACATGCGCAATACATGTACATATATATATATATATATATATATATATATATATATATATATATATTAAAGATATGGTTATATTTTATATCTACCATTATGACCAATAATTAGGGTCACACTAACCTCGGTGCCTTTCTGCTGAAGTAAGACAGAATCATGAGATATAAGCAGAGGCATATAATTATAAAAGCAACTCCTCATGATCAGAATGAGTATGTTGTTGGTGACATGTGCAGAGTACATAGTGTGAGATCAGTTTGTTGCAAAGAGCAGGAAGCGTTAATCATATGATAGCAAAGAACAGGCAGGCTTGTCTCTGTACATGTAAAGAACGCTGGAGTCAGATACCACGAGGATGAGGTGGGAAGACGTCAACAGCCAGCCCTTGTTATGACGTTTTCACTGTTTGTGTATATAACTTCCTGGGTCAGGGATAGTTGGTGCTCAGACTTCGTGAACTGACACACACACTTTGTTGTTCTGTCAGGGAAACGTAGTGGGACACAGATATCTGTAAAACTCTGCACATTATGTTAACAATAAAACAACGAGTATTGAGTAAACTTAAACTTCTTCTATCACTTTATTAAAGAATACGCGTGAGTAAGAGTTTCAAGAGAAACTGCTTTTCACAACAATATACGATAGAGACTAATATTATATTTTGGTTTTGGATCAGTTATGTTTTTTGTCTAACTGGTTTAATTTAGTTAAAGAATAGAAATATGAGGGGCCGTATAGGCCATAATTCAAACTTACCTCTCACACACACTACTGAAAATTAAACCTCTCACACTCACTACTGAAAACCTCTCACACACACTACTGAAAACCTCTCACACACACTACTGAACACCTCTCACACACACTACTGAAAATTAGACCTCTCACACTCACTACTGAAAACCTCTCACACTCACTACTGAAAACCTCTCACACACACTACTGAAAATTAGACCTCTCACACTCACTACTGAAAACCTCTCACACACACTACTGAAAACCTCTCACACACACTACTGAACACCTCTCACACTCACTACTGAAAATTAAACCTCTCACACTCACTACTGAAAACCTCTCACACACACTACTGAAAATTAGACCTCTCACACTCACTACTGAAAACCTCTCACACTCACTACTGAGAACCTCTCACACACACTACTGAAAATTAAACCTCTCACACTCACTACTGAAAACCTCTCACACTCACTACTGAGAACCTCTCACACTCACTACTGAAAACCTCTCACACACACTACTGAAAATTAGACCTCTCACACTCACTACTGAAAACCTCTCACACACACTACTGAAAATTAGACCTCTCACACTCACTACTGAAAACCTCTCACACTCACTACTGAAAACCTCTCACACACACTACTGAAAACCTCTCACACTCACTACTGAAAACCTCTCACACTCACTACTGAAAACCTCTCACACACACTACTGAAAACCTCTCACACTCACTACTGAAAACCTCTCACACTCACTACTGAAAAATAGACCTCTCACACATACTACTGAAAACCTCTCACACTCACTACTGAAAACCTCTCACACATACTACTGAAAACCTCTCACACATACTACTGAGAACCTCTCACACTCACTACTGAGAACCTCTCACACTCACTACTGAAAACCTCTCACACACACTACTGAAAACCTCTCACACACACTACTGAAAACGGCCATCTATGCAGAAATGCAGATAATTCAGAAGTGTTCACAGACTGTAAATTAAATATTAAGTATAATTATACATATTATAACTGTTTTCTTATATAGTCTCCTAAGCCCTTCTAAATCATAAGGAATAATAATTAATTATAATATAAATCATCAAAACCATTGATAAAAGAATATACTGACACATAAATATTTTTATTATTTTATTATCTATTGCATATATAAACACACATACAGAATCCCATTCACAAATATATACAAGTTTTAATAATACTTTGCTACACTTTTCTTGTTGAAGTTATTTATTTAGTTTCATTGATTATTGATGTTTTTTTCAACAGTGTACATGGGGTGAGTAGTGGTGTAAAATTGCAGTGGGAGCATTATTTGATAGAGGCGATTGGTCTACAGATCAAATACGCTTGTGACGTAAGGTAGCACTTTCTGATAGGGTAGCATGATTTGATAGACTCTGCTAGTCGCACTACGGTAGCAACATTAGTAAATGACGGAAGTGCACTATTAAGTTGATACCTACTCATCTAGGTTTGTGTAAATTACACTTTGGAACTCAAACTCGTTTACAACGTGTGCTTACATTGTGTACATTAATGTTCCCTATCACAGCGTCCCGCTCCTATCACAGGAACCTAGAATCAATATGTTCGGGGGTTGTTAACACAGAATATTGTGTTAATATAACATGTTCATGTATTAAATACAGGATATATGCATTATTGTAAAACTACTACGTTTTCCGCTGTGGACCAACGTAGTTATAGACTACATTTTGGTACAGAACAGACAGACTGCAGTCTCAAGAATAAGGATATTTCGCCCAACTTTGATGTGGAATAAAAACATTATTTTCCATATCCTTATTCTTGAGACTGCAGTCTGCAGCAGCTCTTCAGAGCGGTTTCATCACGAATACCGTAAATATCGTAGATTCGCGCACTTGAAATGTGCGGCTGATTTGACCAAGCAAACGCGAACCACGGCCGCAGTCATTTACCCTTTGTTGCATTTGTTGTTTTGACGTATACATAACTAGAGGGTGCACTGTACTATCTGCGCACCCCCTTCTGAAGTCGAATCTCCCAACTGAAATGCATTGGTTTAAATGTCGTTCAGTCCAGCACGAAAATAGTCTGAGAAACGCTCCCATTCAAAATGCATGGGTTTCCATTTCGTTCTGTGGAGCACGAAAAAAGTCGGACAATCGTGCTCAGAGACACGATTCAATAGATTCATTTTCGTGACTATGAGCACGAAATTGCGTGATACCGGGTTGATTTATTAATGCTGCAGCTTGACTGAGGCGGACTTTTTCTTCCGTTACACTGAAATGCCTTCCGTTTCACTGAAATGCCTTCCTTTACACTGAAATGCCTTCCGTTTCAGTGAAATGCTCTCACACACACTACTGAAATACACTTACACACACACTACTGAAATACACTTACACATACACTACTGAGATACACTCACATACACTACTGAAATTTGGAGGTGGGTCTGGCTGCAGACCTCAGGCTTGCAGGCTTGTTTTTTCTAGAAGACCAAGTCAAAAAACAAAGTTTGAAAGTATTTATTTTATGTTTTAGTATGTTATTATATTAATGCCTTGATGATTTTGGTTATTATTAATCATCATTCCTTATGATTTAGATGGGCTTATTTATTCTAGAAGACTAAATAAAATAAATATAAATATTTATGTGTTAGTATATTCTTTTATCAATGATTTCTATCATAATTAATTATTATTCCTTATGATTTAGAAGGGCTTAGAAGACTATATAAGAAAACAGTTATATATATATATATATATATATATATATATATATATATATATATATATATATACTGTATATAGCACAGAGGAAGGTTTTCAGTAGTGTGTGAGAGAGGTTTTCAGTAGTGTGTGTGAGAGGTTTTCAGTAGTGTGTGTGTGAGGTTTTCAGTAGTGTGTGTGAGAGGTTTTCAGTAGTGTGTGTGTGAGGTTTTCAGTAGTGTGTGTGAGAGGTTTTCAGTAGTGTGTGTGAGAGGTCTATTTTTCAGTAGTGTGTGTGAGAGGTTTTCAGTAGTTTGTGTGAGAGGTTTTCAGTAGTGTTTGTGAGAGGTCTATTTTTCAGTAGTGTGTGTGAGAGGTTTTCAGTAGTGTGTGTGTGAGGTTTTCAGTAGTGTGTGTGTGAGGTTTTCAGTAGTGTGTGTGAGAGGTTTTCAGTAGTGTGTGTGAGAGGTTTTCAGTAGTGTGTGTGAGAGGTTTTCAGTAGTTTGTGTGAGAGGTTTTCAGTAGTGTTTGTGAGAGGTCTATTTTTCAGTAGTGTGTGTGAGAGGTTTTCAGTAGTGTGTGTGTGAGGTTTTCAGTAGTGTGTGTGAGAGGTCTATTTTTCAGTAGTGTGTGTGAGAGGTTTTCAGTAGTGTGTGTGTGAGGTTTTCAGTAGTGTGTGTGAGAGGTCTATTTTTCAGTAGTGTGTGTGAGAGGTTTTCAGTAGTGTTTGTGAGAGGTTTTCAGTAGTGTGTGTGAGAGGTCTATTTTTCAGTAGTGTGTGTGAGAGGTTTTCAGTAGTTTGTGTGAGAGGTTTTCAGTAGTGTGTGTGAGAGGTCTATTTTTCAGTAGTGTGTGTGAGAGGTTTTCAGTAGTGTGTGTGAGAGGTTTTCAGTAGTGTGTGTGTGTGTGAGGTTTTCAGTAGTGTGTGTGAGAGGTCTATTTTTCAGTAGTGTGTGTGAGAGGTTTTCAGTAGTGTTTGTGAGAGGTTTTCAGTAGTGTGTGTGAGAGGTCAATTTTTCAGTAGTGTGTGTGAGAGGTTTTCAGTAGTGTTTGTGAGAGGTTTTCAGTAGTGTGTGTGAGAGGTCTATTTTTCAGTAGTGTGTGTGAGAGGTTTTCAGTAGTGTATGTGAGAGGTCTATTTTTCAGTAGTGTGTGTGAGAGGTTTTCAGTAGTGAGTGTGAGAGGTTTTCAGTAGTGAGTGTGAGAGGTCTAATTTTCAGTAGTGTGTGTGAGAGGTTTTCAGTAGTGAGTGTGAGAGGTTTTCAGTAGTGAGTGTGAGAGGTTTAATTTTCAGTAGTGAGTGTGAGAGGTTTTCAGTAGTGTGTGTGAGAGGTTTTCAGTAGTGTGTGTGAGAGGTTTTCAGTAGTGAGTGTGAGAGGTTTAATTTTCAGTAGTGTGTGTGAGAGGTAAGTTTGAATTATGGCCTACACGGCCCCTCAAATAGAAATCGTCTTATTTTGTACTCGGCAACGGCTCTTCTCTGTTACCTGTTGGAACAGGCCCTTGAAGGGACTTAGTTTCAAGGAAAGCCACTACACCGTACTTCCTTGCACTAAGTGAAATGCGACTTCCGCACCTGCCCTCATCGTGCTGCTGATCCCCTAACCGACTCCATCGCATTCAGTCCGACAATTACATTAAGAATAAGCTAATTGTGCTCCGCCTCACAAATGCGGAGCGCTGTTCGCCTCTTTGAGAGCGAGGCGCTCAATAGCATGATTTGATTAGATGAAAACACTGTTAATGAGTCCTAATAATGTGTGAATATCAGTAAACTTATCTTCACACACCCAAACCCCGAGCTTGTATTATTATTCCGCCTTACACAAAACCGAGACCCAAAGAGAGTGAAGGATCAATTTGTCTTGCGTCCTTTCTGGTGTGAATAGAGCCCAACTTGTCTTATCACTCGCAAACACAGAAACTCTCTGGGCATGAGATGCTTTCATTATTGGCATGAATCGGTATTTAGAGAGAGAGTGAGAGAGAGAGAGAGAGAGAGAGAGAGAGAGACCCCAGGGGCTTACAGAATATGGCGTTATCTAAGCAGAACAAAAAGCTCCAGCTGTGTGATCTGGAGAATTGGATAGGCAGAATGTGTGTGTGATGTGTGTGTGTGTGTGTGTGTGTGTGTGTGTGTGTGTGTGTGTGTGTGTGTGTGTGTGTGTGTGGTGAAAGAATGCAACACCCTGGCCAGAATTGCGGGAGGAAGTTGGATGGTGTATAGCGCTAAAAGAAGCCATGTCTGAGTGCCAAGCAGGGCACAGTGCACACACACACACACACACACACACACACGCAAACACTTACACACACACACACACACACACACACACACACACACACACACATTGTATAAAACACATTTTCAGTATTCCACAGCGAAGGCCATATTAATAATTAATCTCATATTGACACTCGTCCTCTACCCCCCTCTCTCTCTCTGTCTCTGTCTCTGTCTCCTCTCTCTCTCTCTCTCTCTCTCTCTCTCTCTCTCTCTCTCTCTCTCTCTCTCTCTCTCCATCTCCGTCGGTAGCGGTTCCTACAGCTCAATCAGGCTCACTAAAACACACAGGATCCTCTATCCCTGCTCTCCTCTCTATTCAGGTCCGGTCACCTTTTCTTCCTTTTCTTTCATTCTTCTTTTTTATGCTCTTTACAGAATGCATTCTTTTGTTCAATCACTGAGTTTAAGTCAGAAGCACCCCTCCCTCCCTCCCTCCCTCCCTCCCTCCCTCCCTCCCTCCCTCCCTCCCTCCCTCCCTCCCTCCCTCCCTCCCTCCCTCCCTCCCTCCCTCCCTCCCTCCCTCCCTCCCTCCCTTTCCTTTTCCCAACATCTCTCTCTCTACTTGCTGTCTTCCTGTGTCTCTCTACCTCTCTAACTCCTCCTCTCCTTGGTTTCTTACATGCTGGGCTGTGTGTCTCCTAAAGCCCTGTGTGCTGTGTCTTACAGCTGCCACGTGCTCAGACTGATCAACAGCCAATCAGTATTCCCGGGGGGATATGGGGAGGGGCTTTTGTTCAAATTCAAGAAGACGAGAAGGAATTCATGAATGATATGAAATGTAAACCGGAAGATGCTGATTAAGTTTTAATCTCCAATTCTTCTCCAGTGTGTGTATGTCTGCCCACCTGTTTGTTTTTGTTCTCAGGACTTTTGGCAATGATCATATTGTCAATTTTTCATTTTCTCATTTTGTCAG
>JAOPHQ010005188.1:27500-105058 GCA_030340625.1 Merluccius polli
CAAGGGACGTGTTAGTCAGAGTGATGCTTGTTTCTTTTCTCTTCCTTATCAATGACCTCAGTGTCCCTCCAAACACAGCCGCCAAGAGTGCAACGCAGGTGGCCTGCTGGCCTGTGTGTGTGAGGGTTTGTGAGTGTGTGCAAGACAACCCACTGTAATTGGCTGCTGTCTGGATACTGCTTGCTGAAGACATGAGCTAAACTCACATGTGCACACACACACACACACACACATGCACACACATGCACACACACACACACACACTCACACACACACACACACAACCACCATTAGAGTGATATAAAGGACTGTAATACATTACAGATGGGGGAGGTGTGACAGAATGAGAACCAGGCGGCAGGAAGATTGAGAAAGATAGATTTCTGCCCCTCTACCAAACTCCTGGCACAAGACTGACTATACAAGGCCCCATTACACACACACACACGTGCACACGCACACACATGCACACACAAATGCGCGCGCACACACACACACACACACACACACACACACACACACACCAACACACAAAACAATACATGTGAACAATGAGGCAAATCCAATACGCGGCACACATCCATAGACACACATACACAAAACAAACACGCGTACAAAAGAGTCCTCCATGTCAACACACACACACAGCACAAATGCCATGCAGTATGTGTTTGCCAGGCCCAGAGTCCCGTGCCCGCTGTGTTTGAACAGGGCCGCCTGTTGGAATGTCTGATTAGAGCTCTCTTTCTCCAGAGAACCAGGAGGCCACCCAGCCACACGCCCGAGGAACCAGCCAATCAGCCCAGGCCATGATCTCCACTGGATCTCTGATTGACTGTCACAAGCCGGTATAACGCTGTGTGGGAGGGTGCAGGACCAACCGCTGACCATACAGACAATCTAGTCTATATTAACAGGCGTGTAAGCAGACGCACCGCTGGCGGCCGTGCGTTTAGCGGGAAGACGTCGCGAGCCAATTTTGAAAATGATCCGATGGGCACCGGGCCCCCGCTGGGGAGCAGGTGCAGGTCAGCGCTGTGCAGCGCGGCTGTCTGACACCGAGGTAACAATCTGCCTGCCCGCCTCTTATCCGATGCCGTTATCCTTCTTCTATCCCCTCATATTCTCCCTCTCATTCTCGCTCTCTGTGTCTCCCATCCTGTATCTTAAATCAAACTCTCTGTCAAGCTCTACAGATGCACAATCCCATGCTTTCCTTCTTCCAATAAGATAAGATAAGATAACTGGTAATAAAACGGTATAGAACAGACAGTGAAGAGCAACTAAAATACATGAAATACATTTCCCTGTTCCCATCCCCAACGCTGAGACGGAGGTCCCTACCCTAGTGCCAATGGGCTGCCAATTGTTTGTGAGCATTTTCAGACCTCTGAATCTGTTAGACGGTGGGGGGTGTTGGGTGGGATTGGCTTTTCCTTGACTACCCCGCCCCCACCCTCCCTGTCCCCGACACACACACACACATACACACATTCCCATTCACACAGGAGCCTGAGTGTTGGCGTGTCCCTAATGTCCTTAGTGCAGGAGAGGCAGACAGTCTGTCTCTGTCTGCCCCCAGCAGTGACCCTTCACATGAAGGCCTCCCAGGACAGACCTGTACCCCCCCCACCCCCCCATGTACTCAAACCCCGTCTATCCTCACACACACACACACACAGACACACACACATGCAAACACACACACACATGCATTACACAGGCCTTCAACAGGCCCACACTTAAGCACAAGAACACACACGGTATGCAGGCACAGACTTATGCACTAGTACACAGACAGACACACACACACACATGCAGGCACACACACTCACTGCCCTGCCTTGTCCCCAGACTGAGGTTGTATCTATATAATTAGGAGTCATAATAAGAGAATAGGTCCTCCAGTCGATGCCAGCGCAGCTCTAGCACTCCTCTTTATTTCTCCCACTCTGTCTAAAGAGAACAAAGGCTCTCACTTATTCAATTAGGGCTGAATGTCAGTTGAACTGAAGCACCTTCTTAAATGCCCAAGTCATAGCCTTGATAATAAAGGACTTGACCTTGGTCAATCACCCTCTCTTGTTATTAAAGCAAAATGAGCATTATTTGGCCACTTGGGGCCGGAGCGGCGAATAGCTGAACTAATATTGAGCTATTGACCGCTGGATGTTTTGTTCTTGCAGCAAGAACAACGTTGGGTGCAAGAGGAGGATTGATTAGCATTGCTTAATAACAGAATGATTGACTATCAGGGGCAATAGTAACTGTTCTGGATTCAAGTCTTGCTCACGCTGGTTGTTTAAAACTCAGTCTCGTGGGACAAATAGACAAAAACGGCAATGGAGGACGACTCATTTGACTGAATAATGTGCATAATCAGTTCTAAATAAGGACATACCACACGCACAACGTTGCTGAGTGATCACAGTGTTTTCGGCTCTATGTTTTATTATGCACATATATTATCCGATGGCTCGTTAACAAACACCTCTTGAAACAGCTGTCTCCGCCGAGAGGGCTGAACATGATGTGGCCGCGCCTACGTTTGACCCCTGTGCTACAGTGGTGCACAGCTGGCGGAGAAAGACAGGAGGACAGACAGCATGAAGTGGGAAATGGCCTCCACAGGATTGACAAGGTCACATCACTCACACACACACACACACACACACACACATTGCTGCTTACATATCAAACATGTATTTCCTGCAGGATTTCTAACTTTCTCTTAACAGCGCATCATATGCGTTTCTTCACATCACTCCCTGGTTGAGATCTAGTCTTTTGACTGAGAGTACAGAAATGGACGTCGGGACCAGACCGACCCAGACCAAACTGGTATGGGACCAAACCGATACCATTCCCAACACAACGCTATACTGTATAAACACCATAAAGTGTGATCTAAAAGGCCGTGGCTGGCGTAACGCCGTCTTGGCGAACATCGGTCACTGGGAGCGACGGCAGAGACCCAGAGACGTACAGAAGGAGGAGCAGACAACAACAAAAGGGATCAGTCAGGGGGAAGAGATCCTGATATCAGCACCCATGCAGCGCGGTCGCCACCAGACACAGGCCAACACAGGGAGCCATTGTGTACCAGCGGCCCCAGCTGTGCTCCCGCTATGACAGGTCTGCAGGCCTCAATAGTGAAAGTGACACGGGCTCGGACAGACGCACTCTGACACATGGCTCCCCCCCCCCCCCCCCCCACCCCCCGCCTGTCTCCAGGCTCAGCCAGTGTACAACCCAGGCTCCTTGTCTGTCCTTTTTTTACATCTCGCTTTAAAGCCCCCCTATCGTCTCTCTCCCCCACCCCACCCCCGCCACAATATCACTGCTCACCAATCTCCTGCCACAATCTTTATTACTGTCAACCTCTCTCTCTCTGTCTGTCTCTCTAAGCCCCGCCCCCCTCGCTCTGTGTGGCCGGATGGACTGTGTGTGTGTCTGTGTGCTCTGTCTGTGTTTGCTCGGGCTCCAAGTGTCTGGGTGCCTGGCAGCACTGCTATGCATCTTTCATTCTGCTGGGGGCCGGGTGACCTATATTCACCAGTCAGGCTGCAGCCGCTCCGGCCCGAGATATCTCTCTCTCTCTCATTCTCTCTCTCATTCTCTCTCTCTCTCTCTCTCTCTCTCTCTCTCTCTCTCTCTCTCTCTCTCTCTCTCTCTCTCTCTCTCTCTCTCCCTCTCTCTCTCTGGGCGTGGCAGCCTGGCCAACTGTGACAATGGACTCACTCATCAGAACTCAGCAGTCCATCACCAGCACCCTCTCATGACAGTACAAATGATGTGTGTTGTGTGTGTTATTTGTTTGATATAGTATGTGTGGGATGTGTTTGGATATTGTTGTGTGTCAGATATTGTTGTTTGTAAGTGTGTTATTGTGACCTTAATGTGCGTTTTGATGATTTTATGTTGATGAGGAAAAGTGCGTCAAAATCAGACCCGGATCAGACTCAAGGTTAAGTTAAATCCCAAACAGAAAACACACCAGAGTCTTAATGAATATAATTCCAGTGTTGGGGAAAAGGTTCAAACTATTTAGTACTTATTCCTTTTCAATTTAGGTCAAAGCTGCTCTTGTACACCATGACCCAGTTTTAGTTGTTGTATTTTTTTTTTTTTTACAAAGTACCATCATTACACGTTCTAATGTAGATCAGCTAATTATCAATAGCTGTATATTTGTAGCCCTATAAATAAACAGGCTGGGCACTTCAAACACTGCAGACTAATGAAGCAGCTTTCCAACACACGCATAAGAAATACAAATCTTGAAATTACTCCCCTCAAGTCCCCTTTTTAAAAAATGTTAATTTCATATATATATATATATATATATATATATATATATATATATATATATATATATATATATATATATATATATATATATATATATATTGCATAGAATTAGCAATTACTGTCCCACTGATTGAGGTCAATGGGCCAACAGGGCCAATGGGAGGTGCTGTGTTTGCTGCAGCTCTACTGCTACTAACTACCAGTCACCAGGGCAGTGGATCAAGATTTGAGGGCTGTGGGTTCAATAGAGCGGGTCTGGTCAGAACTACAGGAAAATAATCAGTTGCTGCTAGAAAACCATTCTGTTTTGTGTTGTTTTGTTGGTTCAGACAGAGCTTTTCATACACATGTTTGTATATTTCAATAGTAGACTAGTAAACTGTTAGCTACACACACAGATGCACGCTTACACGCGCACACACACACACACACGCACGCACGCACACACACACACGCACACGCACACGCACACACACACACACACACACGCATGCATGCGCACTCACACACAGGTCTATCCATATGCCAACAGAGCTCAATCAGTTGCTGTTAATCCACTAAGGTTATTTACAGGGTTTCTCTTTTTAAACTAATTCCGTCTGTCTATCTGTCTGTTTCTCTTCCTGTACCTATCTCTCTGACACATTCCTCCAACCAGTCATTCATTCTTCCACCCATCCCTAAAAAACATCGCTGTCTGCTAAGTGTATAGTATAGTACGGGGAGCAATTTACTGTACGTGGAGCAATTTACTGTGCTTCAAATGTTGCTTTGATGCCGTTAACCAAAACAGTGAAGATGAGTTACTGAATAAAATCAATCTTTGGGGCTGCCTTTCAAGTGCAAACCAAGATTTTTATTACACACAATTTCATACACAGGGTAAAAACATGGAACAGAACACATAAAATGCAATATAAAAAGCCCTCTCTGAAATAAAGCCCCTTCTACTTGGCTGTGAATGTCTGTTGCTACTCATGTATCTAGTTATCCACCGGCCTCACAGGGAGCCATGGCCTTTCCCATACCCCCAGAAAGTGACCTCTCTCTGGACTGCAGACAGGTGTCTGCCCCTTGCCACAGTGTCGAGACCTCCCGGCTCTAGACATCCCCCTCTACACCCTTAACTCACACACACACACACACGCACGCGCACACACATGCGCAAACGCGCACACACACATGCACACACGCGCACACGCATGCACATTGCACTGAGCCGCAGGGTGGCTTCCACATTAGGGGGGGCCCGGGTCAAGCTGTAATGTCAGGCTTCATTAACAGGCCTGGTGTCAGGGAGATTTAATTAGCAGGGCCTTAGCTCCCCTGTGTGCTGCTGCATGTTGCATGCGGAGGTTAAACACAGCAACCTGCCTCTGACATGTTATGACGGCCAGGTGCGAGCACCGCTGGGTTATAGATTGGACCCTTCAATATAGCCAGAGGACCCCCTGCAAACGCTTCACCAATTCTTTTGTTCTTTGCTTAAAGTAGCCAGGTTTTTTTGACAGCTCTCTAGTGATCAGGAAAGGCTGCATTCAGCAATTTAGTATATCTTTTTAGTTCAGCTGTGTGGGTTACTTTGTTTGAATAAGACATTTACTTTTTGGGACAATGCAAAATTTGCTTTGGGAAGTCATTAGTCACTCAAACATTGAAATATAGCATGAAACATGTCATCAGCTAATATCGTCATTCTGTTCATTATTTCAAAACGGCTTTTAATCCAGAGCTTTGTTACTCATTAGTATATTCTCATTCAGTAGTCATGTAAAATATGTCAATATCGCTATTAAAAAAAAATACTTGCAATTATTCAGCCAATTAAAAAGAGCGAGTGAATCCAAAGTCCAGCATTGCTTAAGCAGGTGGACATGATCATACCTGTCGGTATTGCTGTATCTGACACTCACAGTTTTCACCACCTGAGCATTCTGGGTACCAGCTAATCTCCATCAATCTCAGGACCCAACAGCTATCAGTCTGACGGCGATTTACCTTTATATAAATGCAGGTAAATTAAGCTAAATCGCCGCTTGACCGATAGCCGATGGGTTCCGAGATCGCTCAAAGGAAGTCTTTATCCGGATATCTGCTGGCTACACCGAAACCCCAGAAAAATTGGCCGTTGCCCCCGGAGGCTGGATCATCGCCGCACCGATAGCCGTTGGGTTCCAAGATTGAATCTCCATAAACTCTGGTTTAATGGCATCTATTCACGGATGGAGAGCTCTGGGCACTGTGGCTCGACACATGTGACGTTGCCGCCGTCATGGTAGTGATAGTGCAGTATCGTAGTGGATGTAGGGCTGTGTTGTATTAGCTGTCTTTTAGCGGGTAACACATGGCTCTCCGGAGACAGGTTTGTCTTTGATGTCGCTGGCAGCCAGCTAGTTGGATGACTGATCAGCTGTTACCCAATTGGGGATGCGAGGCTAGCAGGGACTTAAGCTGTGCAGCCACAGGCAGATGGTGTTGTGTGCAAACACCTAATTACACACGTGCACGCGCACAGAGACACACACATACATACATACATACCATACATACATACATGCGCGCACACACACACACACACACACACACCTCATGAACATGGATCTAGCACATAAACTCCTACATCTCAAGAGGCTGTAGGTAAAACACGGTAAGCAGGACTAATTAAATACACATAACGGGGAGACACACACAAACGGAAATGCTGGTGCCAAAAATCAAACATGCATGCATCTACACACGCACATACACACACACACACTCACTCTCACACACACACACACACACACACACACACACACACACACACACACACACACACACACACACACACTTTCTTACACACACACACACACACAAACAGATATGCATGCCTCAAGAGGCCACAGGTCCAACATGACTAATTAAACAGAGAAACAAATGGAAAATATACAAAGCAATACACACACATGCACACACATACACAGACACACATATACACACACATACACTCACACCAACACAGTAATTGCAATAGTCCATAGTCCAGTAGACCTCACACTTATTCAATCTTCACACATTGTTAGCCGCTATTACACACACATCCTCACTCAAACACACACACACACACAGTAATAGTTTGGCAGCAAACTTACTGATGATTGGAGTGTCAGGTGTTGGCACACTAAGCTTTATCTGAGTCACCATCAAAGATCACCTCATGTCAGGGGTTTCCCGGTCAAAAGCTCAGGGGCTTAGCCACCTGGAGGCCAGTGACCTTTCAAACAGTGAGAAGGGCTGATAAGCTGTCTCAGTGCCGACATCGTTAGAGAGATTGTTCCCACATATATGTATGAACCCATCGGCTATCGGTCAAGCGGCGATTTAGCTTAATTTACCTGCATTTACAGTACATAAAGGTAAATCGTCGTCAGACTGATAGCTGTTGGGTCCTAGATAAAACAAGGACTTGTAACTTCCTATATAGTATTTCAGTTATCTCTAGCTAATGTGAACAAGCAATGCCCATCATAACTGTAGCAAAATATAATTATACAATTTCTGTAATTTTTCTTACATATATTATGGCATATTATTTATTTTTTTTCTCAAAAATTCTTCTTCCTTTCTCAATATAACATATGTATGTATTTGTTTTTGGTAAGCAGACAACATGATAAAAAATAAATATTGATAAAGGATGACTATGATTGTGGAGTGTGTGTGGAGTGTGTGTTGTTGATAGCTGGTTTACAGCCTCACCTGGCCTGAGTCAGACTGATCAGTGAGGCTGCACAGCTATCACACACTCAGGAGAGAGCCACTGTCATGGCAGCATGTACCATCTGCTGGGCATATACCATGTGTATTCATGCCATCACCAATAAATGCATCTTTAATCAAAATCTACCTGTGTCCTGTGCCGGAGGGCCCCAGCAAAAGGCACTAAAGGTGGCATGTGGCAAGGAGCTACTGCCACAATGATGCGTATACATTTGCCCGTTTCCTACCACAATATCACAAATACAATATTTATTCAATCAACATGATCTATATACTCAATATATAATTGTGCAGTTCTAGAGAATATTTGATCAATGGGTTTATACATGGATAGATAAACGGATGGATGGATGGATGGATGAGTGGATGGATGGATGGATGGATGAGTGGATGGGTGGATGGATGGATGAGTGAAAGGAGATTACAGAGAGCTTACAGAGACTGTAAAATGGAGCAGAATGTCGAACCTCTGGGCATAAACGCCATCAAAACACTTTCGCTGAGCTATCAAAAACAATTTCTCCCATATTGCTCGGCTGTTTTGCCACCACCAGTATAAAGAGAGGGACAATATGTTGAAAAATGAAATATTGGTGCTCTCTCACCTCACCCCCATCATTATTTTTCTTGAATCACCTGGTGCTAAGCAACAACAAGGCAGTACACAGGCACACCTGCTTATGTACACTACCTTCCTTACATGCAACTCTACCTAATAAGTCCATTACTGATATTTATGACAATCTCATAGCAATTATTGTTGGTGTCTAAGCAATTTCAAGTGCATATTATATATTGATTATGAATGGAGGGATGGATGGATATGATATATATAAGGAATAATGTTCAGCGAGCCAGTCATTATTGTGAAATAAACCCCAAAAGGGTGATGCAGGACACTGACGCAAAGTGGTGGGGTCTTGAATCACCCCGAAGGAGCATATTTCACAATAATGACCCGGCTCACTGTACATTATGCTGCTTATTACACTGCTACAAAGTTACAAAGGCTAACAAAAAATGATTTAATTGATTTAAAAATACTTTTATTGCTTCCGTTAAAAAAAAAGTCTAGATTTTACAGTTGGAAATAGCTGCTCAAATATAACTGACCGTAGAATGCCGTAATTGACCAATTAGAATCGAGTATTCAACAAAGCTGTGTAATAAATAAATAATATAATATATATATATATATATATATATATATATATATATATATATATATGTAGTATGACCTAAACATAGCTATTCCAGGAAGCTATCTATTTGTGTCTTTATAGAACTGGATAAAGTTATATTGATTTGAAAAGGGGGGGGGGGGGCTGTTTGGACTAATCAAATAGATGTTGAGAGGGAGATGGAGGGGGGGGGGGTTCAATAGCAAAAAACAGCAACTGCTCTAACCAAGAGAATAATCCATAGTGACATGGTAAATTTGCACATGCTGGCAGACACTGAGGCTTCTGCTGCGATTACTAAGCAAATAGTGGCCACAAAAAATACTGTGAAATACCGTTAAGACATACATCATCGTGTATTGTGATCTACTTATACCATGGCCCGGGTGAATACTCGATTCTGATTGGCTGGAGAGGTGTGCATTATTTTTCGATAACATGCACGGCTATGATGTGATCACCGGTCTAAAAATGAATGCGCTAAACAAAACATCCAGTCAATCAAGGACATCAAGTCCAGTCCATGGATGGGACTACGTTTAGAAAGCTTTCCCGTTGTCATGTCGTTACTAAGATCATCTCTATTTACTGGAGTAATAAGGTAACGTTGCCATGTCGTTACTAAGATCGTCTCTATTTACTGGAGTAATAAGGTAACGTTGCCATGTCGTTACTAAGATCATCTCTATTTACTGGAGTAATAAGGTAATGTTGCCATGTCATTACTAAGATCGTCTCTATTTACTGGAGTAATAAGGTAACGTTGCCATGTCATTACTAAGATCGTCTCTATTTACTGGAGTAATAAGGTAACGTTGCCATGTCATTACTA
Source organism: Merluccius polli (assembly GCA_030340625.1). Classification (NCBI taxonomy): domain Eukaryota; kingdom Metazoa; phylum Chordata; class Actinopteri; order Gadiformes; family Merlucciidae; genus Merluccius; species Merluccius polli. Next base: position 37,584 of record JAOPHQ010005188.1, read on the forward strand.
AGATCGTCTCTATTTACTGGAGTAATAAGGTAACGTTGCCATGTCATTACTAAGATCGTCTCTATTTACTGGAGTAATAAGGTAACGTTGCCATGTCATTACTAAGATCGTCTCTATTTACTGGAGTAATAAGGTAACGTTGCCATGTCATTACTAAGATCGTCTCTATTTACTGGAGTAATAAGGTAACGTTGCCATGTCATTACTAAGATCATCTCTATTTACTGGAGTAATAAGGTAACGTTGCCATGTCATTACTAAGATCGTCTCTATTTACTGGAGTAATAAGGTAACGTTGCCATGTCGTTACTAAGATCGTCTCTATTTACTGGAGTAATAAGATAACATTGCCATGTCGTTACTAAGATAATCTCTATTTACTGGAGTAATAAGGTAACGTTGCCATGCCGTTACTAAGATCATCTCTATTTACTGGAGTAATAAGGTATGTCCGCATTCCATATGAATCTCATGTTAACTGACATTAGGCATTAGTCAGACCCAGGTATTAGTCAGACCCATATATTTCTCTGGTCATTTGCCGTTTGTTTCCAGGAACATAAAAAGTAGTGTGAGCTAAAAGTTGTACTTTTGAGACAGAATTACCCCAAAATATGAATCAACACCCTTATATTTTGAATGATTGGCCATGGTGGCCATGGTATAAGCGGGATAATCCACGACGAGGTGTGCATGTATGGAAAAATAATGCACATAGCGGGGGCTAAGAAGTGCAATATTTTTCGATACATATGGTCAATGAATACTAAGCTGAATTTCATCAAACCAATTAACACAGACATAACAGTCAGTGTAGGGGCTGCTGTATATGCCACAACGATTTGGGTGGCACCAAACACAGCTGAAAGGAGAGCAACAGAACCCATGTTATCAGCTATCAGTTGAGTGCTTTGCTTGGCTATGAGCCAGAAGGAATTGACTAAAAGAGTCTGTTGTTTAGGAGGATGCAGTCATTGGATTGTTGTGGGATTCACCGCTGCCTGGTTAATTAATTACACTGTGTGTAGCCTCATCCTCCTTTTACTAAAAAAACAAGATGATTTATAAACACAAAAACCCATAAGCATCTAATTCTATTTGTGGAAATGAATTCTGAACCCCTGCACCCCCCCCCCCCCCCCCCCCACACACACACACACACTTATTTCATTTTTTACTTTTTTTTATATGCATTTAGCGTAGATCAAAAAATGCGAATGGTCTCAGTGGGCTCACTGTTTTGGTTTTACACCACATCTCCTCCATGTCACATCACAGTTGTATGTCTTTAGGTGTGTCAGTCTGTGCACATGTGTGTGTGTGTGTGCACACATGTGCATCAATGTATTGAGAGGTTGTTTGTCGGAGTCTAAATGGCTCAAGCTTACTGGCTAACTCAGCAGTGTGGCAGATTGATCCCCTGTCTGTTGACAGTGCTGTTAAGAAGTGCACATCCTGTGTGTGTGTTTGTGTGTGCGTGCGTATGTGCGTGCATATGTGCATGTGTGTGTCTGAGTGTTACACTCTTTAAAACTTCCCAGAGTAAGTATTGAGGTTAATACACAAATAAACTATTCACAACTAGCCACATTCAATCTGCTGGGGATGGAATATCCCACAGAAAATATGTGGATTTGCAGGAGTGTCTATAGACACCTGCAGTCCTAGTTCTCCAGTCACATAGAAAGCCAGCTTCAGACAGCTAAATTGACACAGTGCAGGAAAGCTAAATAGAAATAAGATGATGAATAAGATGAATAAGATGATGATGATTCTTGGACCAGTAAATGTGGTGAAAGCAGCCAAAAGCAAAGTGCAAAATAATTTTACAATCACACACACACATGTACGCACGCGTGTGCACACACACACACACACACACACAAACATATGCACACACAGGCAAATATACAAATGACTTTGGAATAATTATATCTGGAAATCCTTCATGAAGATCAAAGCAAGCTGGATCCAATTTGGTCACGTTCATTAGAAGCCATGTTTAATGCATGTCAGATTTGGTTGTTTTGAAACCGGATAGCATGTTAATGATGTTGCGCCTGTATAAAAGACTGAGAACCATATAGCTCATTTATTTTCTTCAAAAAAATGGTGTGCACTTGTGCCAGTGTGTGATTGTGACAATATATGTATAGGTATTGCAGGTCTCGCTGTGTTGTCTGTCTAGCGGCATGTATACGTCTGCCTGTCTGTCAGCCAGGCAGTTTGACTTGAGCGCTGGGGGCGAGAGATTAGAATAGGACATCCCTCCATAAGGCATTATCGAGAACAAGAGCAACAGTGCTGCTCCCTAGATCCGCCCTGTCTTTCACGAAAAAAGACCCTAAGCACGTTACCAGGCAAGAAAAAGCTTCCTGTTTCCCCCCGGGTGGTAATTTCCCGTGAGAAGCCAAGAGGAGCTACATGTCAATTCATGACAGGGTATATTTTAAAGTACTACATTTACATTTACATTTTACATTTAGGGGCATTTGGCAGATGCTTTTGTCCAACGCGACTTACAATAAGTACATTTGTCGGAAGAAAGTGCAACAATATATCGCTGTCGGTACAGTAAGGGTTTCACTAGAAAGAAAGTTTCAAGCATGCCCAATTGCTAAGTCAACCCATTGCTAGTATACAACAGAGATAGCTAGGGTAGGATGCTAAGTGCTAAGATACTAATGTAAGTACCAGGACAAACAAACATACAAGAAGTGCTTCAGTGGGTTTGTTTTTCTTTTTTTCAATGTATGAACCAGAAATTCGTAAAATGTAGGAATGTAATGATAACCACAAACACAGATATACAAGTGTATAGCTTACAACTAATACATTTTGTATTTCAGCATGTAGACCCTGTTGTGAACGGAGGGATCTGACCAGGATCTGACCGGACTTACAGGACATCCCAGTCAAGTCACACCCAGCCTACAGTTCGCTCTCACTGTCCAGTCACCGAGTCCTGAAGCTCCTCTGGACCCAGACAGACCCATGTAACAACCACAGAGGGGGTCATTAAAAGCATGCAACCTTGCCATTCTGTACCTCTGTGAATGTGAATCATGCAGCCTTTGGGACTGTGTGAACGTATATAGGAATAACTGAATTTGAATGTATATCGGAATGTGACTTTGAATGTGAATGCGGGCGAGCCCTCGCTGAGAGGCAGCCCCTGGCCTGTTGCTTGAGGTTGTTTTTTTTTTTTTTTGGCTCGCTACGCTATGGTGGGCACCATTGAGATGCAGAGCGAGGGCTGGGGATAATGGAGTGTCCCACAGTGGCACAACGCTCCACACACTGTGTGCCAGTCCTTCACACAGCCACTCCCACTGTAGTCTGCAACACACATCCCTCTCTTTCAACCCCAGGCTGGGTCTGGCTAGGGCCCGGCCATCGCTGTGTGTGTGTGTGTGTGTGTGTGTGTGTGTGTGCTCATGTGTATTCATTAATGAGTTTCTGCATCTTTTTTATGTCTGTGTGTCTGTGTGTGCGCGTGTGCGTCTTGCGTGCGTGTGTATGTGTGTGTCCATGTGTGCGTGGGAATATAGGAAGCGCTGGCTCGCCAAGAGCTACGCTTATTAATGCCCTGCAAACTAAGTGCCCTCTCTTTCCTCCGTCTCTCTCGCTCGTTCGTCTCTCTTGCTCTTCCTCGCTCGTCCCAACCCCCCCACCCCCACCCCTCTGTCTATCTCCATTTTTTCTATCTCTGAGGGGAAAGAGATGGAGAAAGAGAGAGAGAGAGAGACAGAGACAGAGAGAGAGAGAAAGAGAGAGAGGGGGGCGAGAGGGCATGAACAAAGCGAAATATGAAGGAACGTATACAGGCATTTCTGTGCCCCTCCAGTAGTGAGGACTCCCACCATTTCCCAGCATCTTCCGCTGTTTGATGCCGGAGGAATCAATACGCTGTACACTCACAGCCACAACACACTGTATTCCAGCTAACCACATCACTCAGCAACACCCCCACCCACCCTTCCCACCCACCGCCTTTCAAATAAAATTACGCAAACGAACGCCCTCCTTTTGTATTGTTTTGAATAGCCCACAGGTTTTAAAAAACGAGTCATGTGACCTGCCGCTTTCACTTTACATGCTTCCCTCTCTAGTTGAACTTTAACCCCTTCTATTATATTCTGGGTCAAAACTTAGTATGTGGCTGGACCATGGATCCGTCCTCAGCGCTCGATAGATTCAGAATGAACGGCCATCAATAAACAGAGCGCTTGTAAACGCTGTTTACAAGCGTTTACTACACCATTCATTGTGTATGTGAGCAGCCCTGCAATGCATTCTGGTAGCATGGCGTTGAGTTTCAAGAGATTGGGCGTGGCGTGCTCCTCATTTGCAAGAAGTTGAGTTCTCTTCTACTTCATGCAAATCCAGGGTGTACGGCGATACTCGCCACCTCTGGAAGCTACCGAAAAATGTTAAAACTAACTGTCTATCTAAAATGAAGACAGATTCAGCAACTGCATGGCTTATTTCTCACCTAAAATGTTTTCAGAAACACATTTTAGTGTACTATTTAGCTGTTAAATGAAAAAGCAGCCACACCTGAAAGCATTCGTCCAATCAGGTGCAGCCAGGAAGTGTTTGCGCAGGCTATTGCCCGCCCAATGGGGAAACAACAACAACAACCACTTCATCACTCACTCCGACCAATGGTGCAACTCTGTCACTCAGTCACTCAGTCACTCAACCAAATGTTTTTTTTTTCAAATGTTTTTCTATGAAATACAGAAAATGGCTTTGCAGCATCTCTACACATTTACCCTCATTACAAGAAATATGATATATGTATATGCACATGTTTATGCCTACATGCAAATTCAAAAACTCCTCATGCCCTCTAGGCCCCTCCCCACCTTCCTGCCGGTACGCGTGTGGGAGGAGAACCATGGGAATATATCAGGACAACACCGGTCAAAACAAAACAACACTGCGTTTAATAAAAGATGCAAACAACATTGGTGACATCCAACCACATATAGTTGAGCCGGGGACAAATTGAGCTCCCCGCTCAGGATGGGCTACATGTAGCTGGAACTGACAGACTGAGCTCCCTCATTACAATGCGCTGCCATGATTATAAGCAGCAAATCCAGCCTATGTTTTGTCAAATCATTGAACATTTTAATTGATTTATTTGTCTGATACCTTATCAGACATATAAATCAGTTAAAATTGATTGCCACAATAAAGCCTTGCCACAAGCTCCTCAAATTAAAACAAACACAACTATCCTATGCTTTCAAAGTTTCTACAACCCTGGTATGGCTTTGTTTCTAGTGAGCGATTTAAAGGTCCTGTAGACAACTTGTTTGCTTTAATGTATCAATGTAAAGTAAATGTTGAATGCACAGTGTAATGGCTACAGAATAATGACACCATCGGCGTTTAGATTGGTTCCCTTAGATTCCCGATCGCTTTCGCTATGCAGCTCTGTCTGCCACCAGGTACGATCTCCCGGGAAACATGAAGGCTCACTTTATGGCACAAAGAAAACAACAAACCATTGCGCGTGCAACCAAACCAGGAGGAATAGCGCTTTTGTTTACTTGGTAGCTATCGGTAGCTATCTCCATTAGCTATCCCCAGTTGTGGAAATGGCGGACGGTGGAACAACCGAAGTAAAGCCAATCTGATGACACTACTTATATCTGCTACTTTCTTGCATTGAGTATACTACTTTAAAAAACCTAATGTCAGGCTACCAACCCAGTTTGCTTTTCTCAACACATACTAAAAGAATTTGTATCTGCTTTCATGTCTCCATTATAGACTAAATTAATGAATAAACGCACGTTTTCCTCCTAATGTTTTCTTATACTCCCCCCTCCACCCCAACGGCAACTCTTGCTGCCGATATTTGTTTGTGCGAAGCAATACTCCAACTATGGTATTACTATGCAATGCACATCATTACAAAATCTTTTGCCTGTTCCCAAATAAAATGATCCCAATTTCACTTTACCACCTCAGTGAACATGGTTCTTTTTTTTCTTATTTCCAAAGTGTTGATCATTTCTTTCACAGAGATTTCCAATCAGATGCGTGTCTTGTGTTGTTTGTCGTTGCTAGGCTTTGAGGAAACTGAAAGCGATCCGGTTTGTCTTCGCGACAGCGGCGCAAAAATAATACTAGCCTACTTTGAAACGCTGGGGTGGGAAAAGTTGAAAAGTAGTCTACAGCCCCTCCAATATCCTTGCTTGTCATGTAAAATATAAGTATGTCGATTTAGAACAGGCTGCTATGTAAAATAGTTTACCCTACTATATAACATAGATGATCATGAATTAAAATATAAATTCATGAGCTTGTTATTTAGATTCAGTCTAGGTAGCTCAAAATAATGGGCAGGCTTTAGGATCTTGACAAAAATGCAGTGTGAGCATGCTCATTTGCTTAGGTAGCCCATCCTGAGAAGGTTTACCAGAACACTGGCTTCAAAAACGATATGGGATATGCACGGCGTCAATAACCATAAGGGATATATTATCAACACACACTAGTTGAATCATTTGCCTTCAAAAATACAAGCCAAATCAAAATGACCAAAATGGTTCCAGTCTTCAAATGATATACTGTATGTGGTGAGTAAAATACCTCTCGGATAATCGGGTTATGAAAAAATGAGTCGCGTCCTCTTTTGAATGCCATAATCCCAAATGCATTATGGCTGCATTTCTATCTGTCAGAAAATATAAGTGCACTAAAAGTGCCAATGCAATTGTAACGCAAAAGCTCGTACTGTCTCACACAAGATAGCTAGGGTAGGACACTTGCATCTGCCATCTTGATGCTAATGATATCGTAATGTTGATAGGAAACACGACCCGATTGCTTAGCTAGCTTCCTACGTCTGAGATTGAGGCTTTCTGAATCTGTTTTCTGAGCTTCCGGTTGGAGTAGTTTCAAAGCTAATTCTATGCTCTTCTATGCTATCGTTGACAGCTTGATTTTGAACTGACTTATATTTGAATATAAATACCTAAAGATTCAGATTCAGACAACTTTATTGATCCCAAGAAGGGCAATTCATTTGCAGCTTACCCAGTCCATACACAACTTAAAAACTCACAGACAAGGTAGGAATATGTCAAAGGCAACAGATCAACGTACATAGGTCAGTACAAGGAAACAACGAGCAGCAGTAAAAAAAAAAACAAAAAAAACCATTTGTTATAGTTTGTATAAATAAAGTAATAGCCGAGTTTAAAAGAAAGAAGAATTTAAAAGAATGAATGTAACAGCCATTTAAAATGACAGGACAGGACCAGACTGTCCTCCAACTCATATGCTCACTGTTGTCGTTTTGCATGCACCCGAATTTACGACTCATTGTTACGTTTAGCGTAACCTCCGGCCCTAAAAGGCTGACTCCACTTTTCGTTGTACGACCGTTAATATGTCACTTTATTACGTTTTAAAAACATTTCAGGCGAGAAAGTAACAACGTAGATCCCAAATACGTAGTCAATTTGTCCAAATATAGCCTATTTTAAAATTTGCTTCCGACGTTGCTATACAACTGTCATGCTAGCAACGGTACGAAGTAAACTCATTTCCGGCTGTTTACAAAATAAAAGCTTAGAGACAGTCACAATGCTCTTGTTTTGAAGACAGGATATGAAAACCTCTACTTCTAGCTAATTTTACCCTAACCCTAACCCTAACCCTTAATATCACCCACAATGCTCATCGGCGAAAAGTATCTGAATCCCCATGTCACGGACAGGGGGCGCTGGGGGCGCTCTTTGAAAAAAACGCTCCACTGGGTCGTATTCTAGTGCATGAACAACGATAACAGTGAGCGTATGAGTTGGAGGACTTGTTGGACAGGACGGGTAGGATACTCGATTCGCACGCTGAGAAGCGGCCCGGAGGCTTTAATGCATAGTAGCAGCAGAGAATCTGATATTTGTGCTCAATACAACACTGTCATTTATGTATCAGAGAATGAGATGATTGACATTGGAATGGCATGGTGTGTGTGTGTTTGAAATTGATGAGAGTTTATTGATATCAATGCCATTATCGATTGTGCTTATCGGTCCAATTCTTTATCGCTTCCCTTATTGATTCCCAATACATGTTCTGTGTGGAAAAAGGTCGGCCTACACATGTTTTCAGTGTCAAAGCAACTGTTTTATTTGTTCTACGAGTCTGAACACAAACAGATTAGAAAAAAGGCATGTGCACTAGGGGATGGTCAGAATAATCGATTATTCGATTATTCATTCATGACGGCAAAAATCAATATTTTTTGTTGTTATTGTATTTTTTGTTGTATATTGCCGCCACGTTGGTACGGTTTAAAATCGGAAAGCAGACAGTCCACAACTGAAAGCGTTTGTCCAATCAGGTGCAGCCAGGAAGTGTTTGGCCGCCCAATGGGGAAACAACAACAGCCACGTCATCACTCACTCAAACCAATGGCCTGCCGGTTCAGCCAAAAATACAGCACTTTACATTTGCCACCTGCGTGCTTTCCTCCATTCCAACAATATGAATGTGGTCATAAATAAATAGGATATAGGAACATCTCTACCAGATTCGGCTTCTTTTCTGACCCTGTCCGCGAATCCAAATAATCAATTATTCGCTCATGCCACCCACTGATTATTCGTGAAAAATTTGAGTTGTGCGCATCCCTAATGCGCACAGCACACGCTGAATGAGAATGAGCCCAAATAGAAAACTGCCTACAGGTCAGTGCCTTCAGTGTAGCTTATGGCAAGACTAGCAACTACACACTGCTGCCTAATAACATTTGAACATGTTCAAATAAATAAAACGCTAATTTGTTAAAAGGATATGACTTGGGAAAACAAATATAAAACTGTCATCAATCTGGGTGAAATAAAGCCAAGCTTTGGACCATTTCTTCCTCTCCGCCATGGTGACTCTGTCATTGTTTGTAACTGTAACTTGTCAACTGTAGTAAAAACATACCGGCATCGATAAAAGGAATTGATAAGCTCGGAGGCAAACAGTTTCGATGAATTTGGAACAGTTCAGATGAATCTGGAACCGGTTCTCGATTCCCATCCCTTTGTGTGTGTGTGTGTGTGTGTGTGTGTGTGTGTGTGTGTGTGTGTGTGTGTGTGTGTGTGTGTGTGGGTGCGTGCATGCGCGTGCATGCGTGCGTGCGTGCGTTTGGCGTGCATGTGTGTGTGTGAACCGTCAAACTCTGAACTGTTTTCTTGAAATAAATGCAGACGGTAATTAAAATTCATATAGGCATTCACTCTGGAGGGAGGTATTCATTTCCAGTTCAAGTTCACATTCTTCCACACACATGCATGCACACACAAACCCACACAGAAAGCAGTCTTTAAACTGTCACCATAACCTTGCATAAAGTACGGTGAGCTACTGGCGTTTCTTAAGGCTGCCATTGTGCTGGTGTCCCGGTGTTATTCTAATGCTTTAGCTTACACCAGCGGAGAGGACCATAACTCTATACTAGTGTGTTCTCCAAGTGCGTGCTAAGGGCCCTGCATAATGAGTCACCTGGGATGCCACATAACGAGGCCCATTGCGTCTTGTTGTGAGAGAAATGGCCTGCAAGGCTATACCAGTGGCTTTAGATTATTTAAAAGTCACACTTAAAAAATGCCGAGACCTTTCCATCTCCTCGACATGATAAGACTTATTATGAGGTGTTGTTGGTGCTTCACCTCACTTCCCATCTTCTCACTGTATATGTCTCCTATATTTATTTCTCTCTCTGTCTCTTTCCTTCACTTTGGTTTCATTCTCGTTGTCTCCCCCACACACACACAATCTCCCCTGACTCTCTGTGTCTCTGTCCTTATCCAGTTCAGTAGGCATGAATGACAGCGTGCCACCCTGGTTTTCGCACACTCCTGTCTGGTGAGGAGAGGGGTTTTCAAGCTGAGGCATCTGGCGAAGGGCTGGGTAGGGGCGGGGACAAAGCCATATACGGCGCAGACAGCGCTGGGCTAACAACGAGAGATGCACCGACCGGTCCTCTCCTCAAAAGGATCCCCTGAGAGTGTAAACAGGCCCAGAGGAGCCGTGGAGTGGACAGATTTCACAGGCATTATGCGCTGTTTGCGGCGGGGCTAACAGGCCAGAGCGCAGAGGTAGCCCACTGAGGATGCCAAAAGGTTTGCAGTTTCCCATGATAGCAGCCTCTCATTCTGTGTAGAGGGTGAGTAATCAGGAAGGAATCTGTCCCTTTTCAATGGCCGCTGAAAGAGATGGGGAAGTGTGGGGGGGAGGGGGGGGCTGTTAAATTGTCACCAAAATGTAACTGTGTGCAAATGGGGGAGGAGGGGGGGGGGGGGGGGGGGGGGTAGGAAGTTAGGGGGGATGTTGGTCAGAGAGAAAACGGACCCTGGAAATAGAGCTCCTCTTCTTACAACGCCTCCCCTGCTGTCCTCACCTCAGTCTCAACCTCCCTCCCTCCCTCCCTCTCTCTTCAGCCCGCCTCCTCTTTATGAGCTGTCTCTCTTAAATTAATTCTCTCTCTCTCTCTCTCTCTCTCTCTCTCTCTCTCTCTCTCTCTCTCTCTATATATATATATATATATATATATATATATATATATATATATATATATCACCACCACTATATGGTCACTATGAATAGGCCCACACTGTGAGGACACAGGAACATTTTTGCACGCTATTCTCAGCGGGTATGAATTAGGTTTTGCGCTTTTCTTGTCCAGTGACAGATGCTAAATAGTTTGGGGGAGAAGGCCGCCGGTAGATTTTAAGCTGTGTTTACATCCTATGATGGGGACCATTGCACAACAGCTTCCTAAACATCTGAGAAATGTGTTCCCAACTGAATAATCAGACTTTTCCTTTCATGTTAATCCATAGTTTTAGTTACAAAAATAACACCCAAGGTTGAATCCCAATTACCATGCGCTATGTTCAGAAAAAATGTCAGCTCGCATACATTTCCCCCAAACTTTTTTTTTTTTTGGTCTGTCCCAGTGGTTGCTATGCAACGGATTCAGCTTTTGCAGGCACGCTGGGTGAATAGGGGGAGGGAGCAACTAATGTCCTCGAACCAATGACCACACACTCAACAGGCTCCTCTTGTCCCTGTTTGAAAAAAAACATTATGCTACTTCCTCAATACAATCAAACACAGTGGACTGCACAAGCTGAAAGGCTCTCATATTCAACATATGTTGTTGGGGGCTGGGATCCTCAGCCTTTACTTTCTAATAGCCTTTCAATATGAGAATCACAGCCGGGAGCCGTTTGTAAATTAAAGAGCAATCTTAGGAATGCAAAAGCCATGCTATCAATGGTCCGCAGAGATCGTTGTTGTTTTTTTTCTGAGACATGTCTGACTACAGGGTCTGGTATCGTTTATCTCATTGTGAACATGTGAATGCTGTCAGAAAAGCACCCCAGACTGGATCTGTGATTGCAGTAGAAAGCTCTGAGGGATTTCACCATTCACATTTTGTTATCAGATTAAATGAAAGGAAAGTTTAAAGATGCATTGAGATAGACATGGTCTGAACTAAATGGGTGAATAGTGCAGGGCGTTCAGCAGAGTTGGCGATGCAGCAAAGCGGGAGAGGCAGCAAGCAAGATAGGGGTATAAAGAGAGAGAGACAGAGAAGATGGAGAGAGAGATGAATATGAAGTGAATTTTTTGGGGGAAACTGAACTGAGGTTGTAGAGTGAGGTTCAGTATAATATGACATGACACAGCACTGTCAGAAAGCTTACACAGACTGACAGGACCCTGTCTCTCAGAGACACACACACATGCACACACACAGGTACCACATACACACACACACACACACCGAAACACACACACTCCACAAATCCCACACACACAAGCACATGCACGCAGACACACACACAGACACCCCACGCATCCAACACACACACACACACACACACACGCACACACACACACACAGCATGCCACACTAACCATGCCAAACAAAGAGAAGTAAAATAGAGACATCTACTTCAGGGTCTTACTCTCCTCCAGTACCTCATCTACATTCTGCGCGGATCAGTTCAGAACACACATTTGTGTCAAATGAATGGCGCTGTAATCGATCTCTCCACCAATGTCAAGCCCAATGACAAAACCCTATGCTGCCTTCTTTAAACTACTCGATTTGCCAGCAGAACAAGGGAAGAGGATGTAACCTCATTTAGCGAATTCAAGCACGTCAAGGTGCTCCTTTGCTTCTTTAAAATTCATTTAATTCAGCTTATCAGAGTAAATACGGGGCAAAACATGAGAAATAACTCGAGAATCAGAGCAGTGGAACAAAATCATATTTGTGTGCACTTACAATACCTTTAAAAGCCTGAGTGATCGGTCCTCCCAGCGAGAGGGCAGGCCCATGGGACCGGCAGCAGAGCTGGAACAGCTTGAGACTGTGTTTAAAAACCCTAAAACCGACCTAAAATACCAGATGCTTACGCTAAAACGCACCGCAAAGTGCTTCCTCTATCACTTCTTTGTGCAAATCAAATAACTGCCCAAAGACACTGCTTCTCAGAATAGAAATAACAGCACAACAGCATCAACAACATTTTTTCTTGAATGCACATTCAGGAGTTATTATTATTAATAGTAGTAGAAGGAGTAGTGGTGGTGGTAGTATTAGTACTTATTTTTGATAATTCATGTTCTGTTCCAAATATTGTTTTAGATTTAAACACATCATTATATTAGAAATAACTAATTGGATAATCCACGTATTAACTCGACAAAATCACTACTAGTACTAGCCAAGAACTACCAATGTTATTCATTAGTCATCCTGGTCATATATATATATATATATATATATAACTTTAAACTTGTTTGAAGTTCCGAAGGTTAAAACATATGAGTTGTAAGACTGTATGAGCTACTCATGAATGTCATTGGTAATTGGTCTCATTATAATCCTCACAGATGAAACGCAATTATATAGTTGTATTAAAAACAAACAAGTATCTTCGTATTTTAGTATCTTGCTGGGATATTGATAGCAATTATTACATTTTCTGGCCGAAATTGAAACACCTACACCATCTCCTGACCTAACACATGGTGCTGATTATTTGGCCTATTTCTATATTTTTACAGGATAGAGGACATGATTATAAGATACCATGTGGTCTTGTTTCAGCATAACAACATAACCCAACTGTGGCTGCAAAACAAACAGATATTAGTTCAGTCAGGACCACTTTTGTCAAAATATCTTTTATTCTAAAGCAGAATATTACATTTGGCGATATGGCTCTGTTCTGGGACCTCCCTTTCCTTCCACGTGCCTACGTGGAAAAGTTTAAGACAAGGAGAGCGGCAGCAGAGACCCCCCGGGGTACAGAACAGAGCAAGCATTAATGACAATCAGAAAATTACATTGATTAATTAGATACAACATAAAAGGAGGAGCTGGGGTGGAGGTGGGTTGCAAAAAGCTAGCAGAGGAAGCAGCGAAGATAGGCAGGCTGAAGCAGCTTAAATAAGGCGCCAAGAATGATATTTGCCAATGGGTGCTTGAGGGGGAGTAAGCTGAGCTGTCAGCTGACTGTGTATGGTATCCAATAGGAAGCTAGGGGAATCAGCTGATGTATGTTTATAATAATAATACATTATTTTTTGAAGCGCTTCTGAATACTCAATGACATTTACATTAAATCATAAAAGCGGCAAAAACTACTATGACTATGATTATGACTAGCTGTGATCATATGATCTGTACTGAGGGCTGAGCCTGACTTTGTGGCCTGCCTGAACTAACGCTATGCTCAATAATATATTCTTCCAGCTGTCAGTGTTCATGTCATTTCTTCTGATATATAAGATAGTATAATAAAAAGAACATGATTATTCAATATGTATTATATATAAACACATTGATTTGAATTTGCAGTGATTTAAAAAAAACATTGACAGGGTAATACAAAATGTATACCAACAGGCAAGACATTACATAATATTGCCCAAACACACATTTTACATTTTAAGTGTAAAATACTTTGCCAAAGTGCTTGCTTGGTGGTATTTGAAGTGGCTATGTGCTTGACATTGCACTTCTCGTTCCTTCTGTAGTTATTCTCTCTGGGAAAGGAGTAACATTCAGATACAACTTTCAACTTTTGTTTAAAGATTTTTTAAAGGTTTAAAGTGAACTGTGGAAGAGAAATGATGTGGTAACACTTTATAATAACGTTCAGTCATAAGTCATTTATAAGCCTTTAGTTAATGATTAACTAATTATTAACAAAACATTAATAAACATTTGTAGATGATTAATAAGTGTTATGTAAAGGGCCCATATTTTTACCAAAAGGTGTAATATCGATTAGCCATTACAAGCCTGTTGGTAAAATAGGGGCCCTTTAGCATAGCACTTATTACTTACACTTACAATGGTACTGGCCTACAAGGCTGTCAACGGAACTGACCCTACCTACTTCCAAGCGTTAGTCAGACCCCACGCTCCTGCTAGAGCTCTCCACTCAACTACCTCACCTGGCCGGCTGGTACCGCCATCGCTAAGAGCAAGCAAAGGTCGTACAGCAAAGTCACAACTTTTCCCTTGGTGCCGCAATGGTGGAACAAGCTCCTGGACTGCAGATTTGCTCACCAGCTTCCATAAAAGACTCAAGACTCACCTGTTCAGAGTTCACATGGACTCTGCATAGCCTCCTCCCCCCCCAAAAAAAACCTTAAGCACTTCTTGTATGTTCGTGTGTCGTGGCACTTGCACTTAGTATCTTAGCACTTAGCATCTTAGCACTTAGTATCTTACAGAAGCTATCTCTGTTGGATACTAGCAATTGGGAGTGCTTAAAACTTGTTCTAGTGACATTAGTTCTAGTAAGAAGCCTGGCGGCTGCATTTTTAACCGCCTGTAAATGTTTTAGAGCAGCTTGACTGAGGCATGTGTAGAAGGAATTACAATAATCTAAAAGGGAGAAAATTAAAGTGTGAATTAATAGTTCAAGATCGGTATAACACAGGACCCATCTGACTTTTGCGATACTTCTTAGCTGAAGAAAACAGGACTGGACAAGCTTAGTAACATACTGGTCAAAAGTCATACTGATCAAAGATGATAACAAGATTCTTAGCAGTAGAATTGATGTATGGGTGGAATGGACCAATAAACTGTAGTGGCAAACTTATCAGGTTCAATTGAAATAATTTCTGTTTTGTCAGGGTTTAGTTGGAGGACATTGAGAGACATCTAATCTTTATTGGCGGCTAAGCGATCATGGAGGGAGGACAGTTGATTGAAGTTATTGGGTTTGGAAGAGAAATAAATGTGTATAATCGGCATGGCAGTGATAAGACACGTCTTGGAAGCGGCTGAACAAATGCCCTGGAGGAAGCATGTACAATGAGAAGAGGACTGGTCCAAGGAACGACCCCTGAGGAGCTCCATACAGCAGGGGAGCGGAGGAGGACACATGATTATTAATACAAACATTCAAATATTTATTTGTCAAGTATAAACAAAACCAGTTTAGAGCTGTACCAGAAATGAAAACCAAGTTGTGCAATCTATCAAGTAAAATGGCATGATCGATGGAGTCAAACACAGCAGTCAAATCAAGTAGAATGAGAATGGAATAGTCAACTTCGTCAGCATGCATAAGAATATCATTAGTCACTCTTAGTAATGCGGTTTCAGTGCTATGTTTATGGCAAAAGCTGGATTGATTTTATGACCCTCAACAAAATTCAGGAGTGGTTCCGTAACGATTTTTAAAAAAAAAAAGTCTAGAGATTGGTCTATAGTTGTCTAACTGGGCAGGGTTGAGAGAAGGTTTTTTATATAAGAAGTGGCTGAGCAGTGGCAATTTTAAATTAGTCAGGTACGGACCAGGGTGTAAGAGAGTAATTGATAATAGAGAGCAGGCTGGGACTGAAGACAGACTTTAGAAATTGTATAGGAATAGTATCTCAGCAACTGGAGGAGGGAGGCATGTGAGCAACAGTGTTTGAAAGGATCTGCAGGGAGATAGGAGCAAATTCAGACAGTAAAATAGGACGGCTGAATGGGCTGGATGGTGAAACAGTCATCGATCTTGCCAATAAAAAAAGACACATTTTTCACAGTGATTAGAAGAGAAGAAGAGAGGGTTTTACAAGCTGGTTCATAGTACTTAACAGGAACCTTGGGTTATGATTTTTCCAATTAATTAAGCCAGGGAAGTCAGCAGCTCGAGTATCATTAATAATCGGGTTCAGTTTAAACAGTAGCTCCTTCATATGGAGGTGGTGAACTTCAAGTTAAGATTTTTTCCATCTATGCTCAGCCTTCCTATATTCCCTACTTTGTTATCTGATGTTGTCATTGATCCAAGGGGTTGTATTAATAACGGGAACAACCCTGGAAGTGTATGGAGCAGAAAAGTCA
The DNA here is from genome assembly GCA_030340625.1 of Merluccius polli. Lineage (NCBI taxonomy): Eukaryota > Metazoa > Chordata > Actinopteri > Gadiformes > Merlucciidae > Merluccius > Merluccius polli. The sequence continues at coordinate 53,983 of JAOPHQ010005188.1, forward strand.
AGGGTTGATGTACACAGATCATTAAACCAACTAACTAACAACATACATCTAACCCTAACCCTCTCACACTAACCCTAACCCTCTCACCCTAACCCTCACCCGACCCCTAACTGCATGTAGCAGCCCCTCCCCACCCTCTCCACACTCCAAATAGACAAAAATAGAAAAAAAAGATCTAAAATGGGAATTCATGCAAAGAAACTATTGGACCATGCTAGCGCTACAAATGTTATTAAACAACACTAATAGGATGGGTGTGGGTGCAGGTGAAGGCTAAATGCAATCTTACCACCTCGCGGTTGAATGCAGGGCCAGGGAGATATGCTCATTATCTGGTGGTAACAGGCGCATAACAGGCGGTCTGGGGAATACCGCGCGGGCAACAATTAAATCACTTTCTTTGAAAATGTATCCGCAGTAACATTTCAAGAAAAGTTAATGGCGATAAATAACGTTATTAACCGGTTATCTGAAATTGAAAATAGCGCTTTCACTCCGGAACAACTGAAATTGTTTTTGTTCCTGTTGTCGATTACGTTTACATTTTCTTTGTTTCCTGTTTTCATTTTCGTTCTTCGAACCATTTCTAATCCCTGGTTAATGATTAGTTCCTCATTAACGTAAGGCTTAAAAATGACTTATGACTGAACATTATTATAAAGTGTATGATGCTTAAAGTGTTACTATTTAATGCACATTTACAGCAGTGTCTACAATGTTTGGGTATGTTGTTCAGAAGACTTGTGTGAGTGTGAGAGTTGGAGGTGCTAACAGTGTGTGGTATAATAACTTTAGGCTTTGCTGTTTGTTCACTGTGATCTTTCTTCTAGTCAGCCTTGCATGTCTTGTGGGCGTCCCGTGTGGTGTCCACTTCTACCCCACTTTAATTCCAACTTGCCATAACGTATGGTTATTTTTTCGGCTCTTATCTGCTTTCAAAAAGCTGCTCTCTATAGCAAAATGTTTTTAAAAGCAGGCATTAAGAGGCTTAGAGCGCTGCAGTACTTCACCAGCCAAAAGGTCGCTCTTGCAAATTGGGTTCATTAATCTTCAAGTGGATGGCACTCCGATGGGACAGCCTTCATACACAGACGAAGATTAAAAAGGGAAACATTCTCGTAGATTAGTCTAGAGAGAGAGAGAGAGAGAGAGAGAGAAAGAAAAACTCTCAGAACGATAAAGGGTCTCCAGTCAAAGATGAGACTTGGCTTCTCTCAAGTCAGATTGCCAGCTTCGCTCATATCTGAGTGAGAGGCTGAGCAGACATTGGAGATGGGTGGGTGTGGGGGTGGGGTCGGGGTCAGGGGGGTGGGGATATACGAGCTGAGTTAGGCCGAGCTATGATTATACCATCACAGATGATTACGGTTAGGCTTTCTTCTGACTGAGTGCCTGACAGACCCTCTCTCTCTCTCTCTCTCTCTCTCTCTCTCTAATGGTCTCTACGACTCATTTTCCTCTCTCTTTAGAATCATGCCAATTCTCCAACAGAGAAAAAAACACGTAGAGAGCGAGCAAATATGAAATAAAGAAAGAAGGACAAAAAAGAAAGCTTAAACTAAGGAAGAAAGAAACTAAGAAAGAGCAAAACTAAGAAAGAAAGAAATACCAAAAGCCCACCTGGGGTAGTGGTGCGAGGTGGACCTGACTGCTGCAGCTGAGCAGCAGTAAGGAGATCTTCCAGTGGCCACTACTTCAGTCTGGAGAGCCCTACTGAGAGACAGCCAGGCCTCTGCCCATTACCTTCCAGGCCCACGGACATCATGCTGAGGGAACAGCCCAGCAGAGAATACAAAGATGGACGATGTACTATGGCTATAGCAGGTCCCTTTTTAATCACTGTGTGTGTGTGTGTGTGTGTGTGTGTACAGTACAGTAGAAAGGCAGTCAGCATGCCCCCAGTTTAGAGAAGTAGACAGCTGAACCAGCACAGACGCTAAGCAAAGTACTGCTGTGAACGGGGTCAGTAGCAAAAAACGAAAATACGCTATGTAAGGGATAATCCACGATGAGGTGTGCATGTATTGAAAAATAATGCACGTCGTGGGGGCTAAGAAGTGCATTATTTTTTCGATACATGCACACCTCGGAGTGGATAATCCCGCCTATACCATGGCCACTTGCGAATCATTAAAATATAAGGGTGTTTAGTCATATTTTGAGGTAATTCTGTCTCAAAATTACAACTTTTAGCTTGCACTACTTTTTGTGTTCCTGGAAACAAACGACAAATAACTGGAGAAATATATGGGTCTGACTAATGCCTGGGTCTGACTAAAACCTAATGTCAGTTAACATGAGATTCATATGGAATGCGGACGTTACCTTATTACTCCAGTAAATAGAGACCATCTTAGTAACGACATGGCAACGTTACCTATTACTCCAGTAAATATAGACGATCTTAGTAACAACATGGCAACGTTACCTTATTACTCCAGTAAATAGAGACGATCTTAGTAACAACCTGGCAACGGGAAAGCTTTCTAGTCCCATCCGAGTCTGGTCCAAGTTGACATTTATTAATGTTTCGTTTAGCGCATTTATTTAGACCGGTGATAAGACTGCTTATGTTACGATCACGTCATAGCTGTGCAGTTATCGAAAGATAATCATCACCCCTCCTGCCAATGAGAATCGAGTATGCACCCGGGCCATGGTATAACATAAAGAATATTCACTGCTTTACCTTGCCATCAGACGGCTTTGTACAGCGCATGGCACTGTTGTGCTTATGTGTAGGAATACAGAAGATCTACATTTGAGAAAATGTAGTGCCAAAGGAAAGGGCTGTCTGATGGCAAGGTAAAGTGGTGAGAATATTCTCTTTATGTATACCATGGCCCGGGTGAATACTTGATTCTGATTGGCTGGAGAGGTGTGCATTATTTCAAAAAATAATGCACGATACGGGGGCTAAGAACCCGGGTTACATGCACACCTCGTCGTGGATTATCCCTTACATATCCATCCATCCATCTTCTGCCGCTTATCCGGGGTCGGGTCGCGGGGGCAGCAGCCTAAGCAGGGAAGCCCAGACTTCCCTTTCCCCAGCTACTTCGTCCAGCTCTTCCTGGGGGATCCTGAGGCGTTCCCAGGCCAGCCGAGAGACATAGTCTCTCCAGCGTGTCCTGGGTCTTCCCCGGGGTCTCCTACCAGTGGGACATGCCCTGAACACCTCACTAGGGAGGCGTCCGGGAGGCATCCTAACTAGATGCCTGAGCCACCTCATCTGGCTCCTCTAAACGCGGAAGGAGTAGCGGGTCTACTCCGAGCTCCTCCTGGATGACCGAGCTTCTCACCCTATCTCTAAGGGAGAGCCCAGCCACCCTGCGGAGGAAGCTCATTTCGGCCGCTTGTACCCGCGATCTTGTTCTTTCGGTCATTACCAAAAGCTCATGACCATAGGTGAGGGCAGGAACGTAGATCGACTGGTAAATCGAGAGCTTTGTCTTTTGGCTTAGTTCCCTCTTCACCACGACGGATCTGTGCAGAGTCCGCATTACTGCAGATGCCGCACCGATCCGCCTGTTGATCTCCCGCTCCATCCTCCCCTCACTCGTGAACAAGACCCCGAGGTACTTGAACTCCTCCACTTGGGGCGGGATCTCATCCCCGACCCAGAGAGTGCACTCCACCCTTTTCCGGTTGAGGACCATGGACTCAGATTTGGAGGTGCTGATTCTCATCCCGGCCGCTTCACACTCGGCTGCGAACCGGTCCAGCGGGGTCATGGTCTGATGAAGCCAACAGGACCACATCATCCGCAAAAAGCAGAGACCCAATCCTGAGGTCACCAAACCGTACCCCCTCAACGCCCTGGCTATGCCTAGAAATCCTGTCCATAAAAATTATGAACAGGATCTGTGACAAAGGGCAACCCTGGCGGAGTCCAACCCTCACTGGAAACAAGTCCGACTTATTACCGGCAATGCGGACCAAGCTCTGACATCGGTCATACAGGGAACGGACAGCCCGTATTAGGGGGTCCGATAACCCGTACTCCCGGGGAACCCCCCACAGGACTCCCCGAGGGACACGGTCGAATGCCACAAAGCACATGTGGACTGGTTGGGCAAACTCCCATGCACCCTCAAGGATCCTGCAGAGGGTGTAGAGCTGGTCCACTGTTCCACGGCCTGGACGAAAACCACATTGCTCCTCCTGAATCCGAGGTTCGACTATCCGACAGACCCTCCTCTCCAGCACCCCTGAATAGACCTTACCAGGAAGGCTGAGGAGTGTGATCCCCCTATATTTGGAACACACCCTCCGGTCCCCCTTCTTAAAAAGAGGGACCACCACCCCAGTCTGCCAATCCAGGGGCACTGCCCCCGATGTCCACGCGATCCTGCAGAGTCGTGTCAACCAAGACAGCCCCACAACATCCAGGGCCTTAAGGAACTCCGGGCGGACCTCATCCACCCCCGGGGCCCTGCCACCGAGGAGCTTCCTGACCACCTCAGCAACCTCAGCCCCAGAGACAGGAGAGCCCACACCCGAGTCCCCAGGCCCTGCTTCCTTACCGGAAGGTGTGTCGGTGGGATTGAGGAGGTCTTCGAAGTATTCCTTCCACCGATCCACAACGTCCCGAGTCGAGGTCAGCAGCGCACCGTCTCCACCATACACAGTGTTGACGATGCACTGCTTCCCCCTCCTGAGACGCCGGATGGTGGTCCAGAACCTCTTCGAAGTCGTCCGGAAGTCGTTCTCCATGGCCTCACCGAACTCCTCCCATGTCCGGGTTTTTGCCTCAGTAACCGCCACAGCTGTGCTCCGCTTGGCCTGCCGATACCTGCCTGCTGCCTCTGGAGTCCCACAGGCCAAAAAGGTCCTATAGGACTCCTTCTTCAGTTTGACGGCATCCCTCACCGCCGGTGTCCACCAGCGGGTTCGGGAATTGCCGCCATGGCAGGCACCGACCAGCTTGCGGCCACAGCTCTGGTCGGCCGCCTTAACAATGGAGGCGCGGAACATGGCCCACTCGGACTCAATGTCCCCCGCCTCCCCTGGTACATGGTCAAAGCGCTCCCGGAGGTGGGAGTTGAAGCTCTCTCTGACAGGAGACTCTGCCAGACATTCCCAGCAGACCCTCACAATACGTTTGGGTCTGCCATGTCTGACCGGCATCCTCCCCCACCATCGCAGCCAACTCACCACCAGGTGGTGATCAGTTGACAGCTCCGCCCCTCTCTTCGCCCGAGTGTCCAAGACATGCGGCCGCAAGTCCGACAACACGACTACAAAGTCGATCATTGAACTGCGGCCTAGGGTGTCCTGGTGCCAAGTGCACATATGGACACCCTTATGCTTGAACATGGTGTTTGTTATGGACAATCTGTGACGAGCACAGAAGTCCAATAACTGAACACCACTTGGGTTCAGATCAGGGGGCCGTTCCTCCCAATCACACCCCTCCAGGTCTCACTGTCGCTGCCAACGTGAGCGTTGAAGTCCCCCAGCAGAACGAGGGAATCCCCAGAGGGAGCGCTTTCCAGCACCCCCTCCAAGGAGTCCAAAAAGGGTGGATACTCTGAACTGCTGTTTGGACCATAGGCACAAACAACAGTTAGGATCCATCCCCCCACCCAAAGGCGGAGGGAGGCTACCCTCTCGTCTACCGGAGTGAACTCCAACATACAGGCACCAAGCCGGGGGGCAATAAGTATTGCCACCCCTGCCCGGCACCTCTCACCAGTGGCAACACAACAGAGTCCAACCCCTCTCGAGAAGACTGGTTCCAGAGCCCTTGCTATGCGTCGAGGTGAGGCCGACTATATCTAGCCGGAACTTCTCAACCTCACGCACCAGCTCAGGCTCCTTCCCCACCAGAGAGGTGACATTCCACGTCCCTAGAGCTAGCTTCTGCAGCCGAGGATCGGACCGCCAAGGTCCCCGCCTTCGGCCGCCGCCCAACTCGCACTGCACCCGACCCCTTTGGCCCCTCCTGCTGGTGGTGAGCCGGCGGGAAGGGGGTCCCACGTCATCGCTTCGGGCTGTGCCTAGCCGGGCCCCATGGGTATAGGCCCGGCCACCAGGTGCTCGCCCCCGAGCCCCACCCCCAGGCCTGGCTCCAGGGGGGGGCCCCGGTGACCCACGTCCGGGCGAGGGACACGTAAGACCATTTATTTGTATCATCATAATGGGTCTTCTGAGCTACCCTTTGTCTGGCCCCTCCCCCCCGACCTGTTTGCAATGGGTGACCCTACCAGGGGCATAAAAGCCCCCGACAACGGAGCTCCTGGGGGTCATTGGGACACGCAAACCCCTCCACCATGGTAAGGTAGTAGCTCAGGGAGGGTATGTATCCCTTACATAGCGAACACTTAAACTGAAATTGATTTTTTTAGGTGGCTGAAATATGTTTTGCTGCTGCTGTGACCCTGTTCACAGCAGTACATTGCTTAGCATCTGTGCTGGTACAGCTGTCTGCTTCTGCAAACTGGGGGCACGCCGACCGCCTGCTACTGTAGGTAATACACTGACTATATACAACCCCACTTCAAAAAATCGGAACTATCCCTTTAACTGTGCATTCCCGTTGTCAGGGGCACAATCTTACACAGCGCTACTAGTCAACAGACGAGAGATGATGATATAAGATAGATTATATGTAATATCAAGTGTAATATCTATAGGAGAGGCAGTTGCTGGTGGAAGAGGATATCTCTTGCCATGGATGTAGCAGCAGTAGTAGTAATATAGTTTAAACCTATAGATAAGTTTTGTTACCAAATGTTTCTATCATCTATTGATATTAAATAGCCCAAACACACTTTCCCCTTTATAGTATGTGTATAATCCTTGAGGTGGCCATGCCTCGAGTAGTTATGTTCCACAACAAACTGATGTCATAACATTATTGTGGTCTTAGTTGCTTCTGCCCCGGCCACTCATGGGAAGATGCCATTTAACGTCTGTGTAAATTAGATCTTGGGTCTAATAATAAACATAATCAAAATTCCATTCATCCATTTTGTCTTGACAAACCATCGTCTTGGTCCAGTTTTGTTTTTGCTCACTGTGCCGCGATCATAATGCTCATCAATTATGTATTACTCATAAATGACTTATCAACTCTTTCCCCTCCCTGTCTTTGTTTGTTCTCTTTTCTCTCTCCCTCTCGCTCTCTTTCTATTTCTAGAATGGTCTGTTGCATCCCATGGCCAGTGTGTTGCTCCAGTCAACCCCACAGCTCATTTGTTGCTTGGAAATTTCCATTTGTTAATGTTTCATATGTGGTGTATCTTTCTCTTCTCACTTCCATATTTAGATGTCCGAATGGGTCACATTTATAGATTTGTATATACTTAGATATATAGATGGATTAAAGATGGGTTCATAAAGATATTACAATAACAAAATATTACATCTAAGAGATGTAAAAAATTATTTTTGCAATAAAATACAAATAGTCATATTCATGCCATAGTCTAGAAACTAAAAGGTGGGCTATGGGTCGTTTAGTGGAACTGATCTACACCTAAACAACATCATTAGGAGAACTTTAAAGAGTCTCATAAAACCAAACCCATAAAGCCTGTGATGATCGGAGGAGGCCCAGATGGGATTTGATGCAACTTCAGACTCCAGTCACACCCCTGTCTCACTCCTATACACACACACTCACACACAAACGCATACACACACTCTCTCTCTCTCTCTCTCTCTCTCTCTCTCTCTCTCTCTCTCCTCCCACACACACCCTCTCTCTCTCTCCTCTCTCTCCTCTCTCTCTCTCTCTCTCTCTCTCTCTCTCTCTCTCTCTCTCTCTCTCTCTCTCTCTCTCTCTCTCTCTCTCTCTCTCACACACACACACACACACACACACACACACACACACACACACACACACTCTCTCTCTCTCTCACACACACACACACACACACACTCTCTCGTTCTCTTTAACACACATACACACACACAAACACATGCACACACACACACACACATAAATAAACACACACACTCATTGAGAATCCTTATTTCATATTCTGCCCAGAGGGTGTGTAATGGCGGCCGTTATTAAAGCATGTAATTGTCTTACAGTGGTGCTGGTGTTATTGGATCCCAGGGCAGTTCTGCAGACCTAATCGGAGGCAACTAGATGTAAAGTCGCTGAGTGGTGAAATGGGGAGCAGGGCTGAACAGACACACAGAGGATGGTATCAGCATCAAAGGAACCCGACACTCCTGGTTCTGAAGGGTAGATTCTGATCAAGAAACCCAGACAGGGCCTCCCAAAGCAACACGCTGCCATCAAAGAAACGGTACCAGAGTGGTAGGAACACGTTGGCGCTGGGAGAGATGGGAGCGGCATCTCTTGTTGGCTCCAACAATAACTCAACAATAACCCCCTGCACAAGCTCCAAGATGAGGTTCCCAGCCAGGCTATTGTGTCTTTATTTTATAATAAAAAAATCCTAAGATGACTGGTTGTAGGTTTCAGCTCTTGTCGTGAAACCTACACCCAAAGGAAATGCAATCTGTTGTGGAAAGTAACACAGTGCCTTTTTCCCCCCGTCTTTTCAAGACGTCTTTTAGACGCATCACAAGACACAATGGGTGACCCCCTCCCTGTCTCAGCAGAATAACTATTGTGGGCTCACCCTTCTGTTTGTCTGACAGATGTGCTACTGGGAACTACGCTAGTTTTACATAAGCTAGTCAGTCTACATTTACAGCCAAAGCTGTGGTCCCTGCCACGACAATTTCACATTTGTTTCACATCGTTGGATAGGGGGATATTTTGCAGCGATGACTTTGATAAAGAGGCTTCATCTCATGCGGATTAAAAAACGTGGAGGAAACGCCGTCACCGCACAAACGTTGTGTGATTGACAATCGAGATGATGAAAGTTCGCTGAAACAAGTTTTAGAAACATTATTAGTGACTTGTTGGGGTAGATAGGGTTTGGTGCTCTTTTTCAGAATAACGGGTAGGCTATATAGATATATATTGTCGTCTTATGTCGTCTCTATGACTCACAGCTACAAATAGGGTTGTGCTGGTCTGCTGGTTCAGACCATCATCAAGGTTGTTTTGGATAAGCATTTAATTTAGAGATGGCTGGCAGAGATGTGTTTACATTGTTGTAGCTAATGTTAATGCTGTCATGGTGAGCAGCAGGGGGGTGACAAAACATATTTTGGGATGATATATAAACCCCTTAACATGGATGTATAAGCACTTCATCATGCAGGGAAAATACAGCTCACATCTAGCAAACAAAACAAAATAACAATATTGAATTTTTTGATTTGATGAAATTAGAAGACAGTGTGGTGAGGATAAAGCAATGAGTCAGACAACAATTGAAATTAAATATTAAAATTCATTATAAATGTCTGTTGTCTTAGACCTTATTGGATGTCGACAAACACACATAAGAGATGCTGAAAAGCAGAAGTGCATGTTTGTAGTTATTGCGATTTTCATTAATGACATTTCGTTTCATAATTATTTTGTTTACCTGGTAGTCCTGCATTTGTTTATTTGAATGTAAAACCCTTTCTATTACAAATTGTTCTTCATTTTGTTTTTTATTTTTGCATGAGCTACAACATTTTTTGATTAAATGCAAATGTGCCACACAAATAAACTTACATTGAATCAAAGGTTCTCGTCTCTGTGATTAAACCCACGCTGACCCAGGGAAATCAACCCCCACATTCAGCCTATTATCTCTGAAGTCCTTCTCCTTCCCAGCGACATTGGGATTTCACTTCAGCACTCCCCCCCCACAAACACAGTTCATCTTCCTGTCCAGCTGTGCACAGTGAGAGCGTGAGCCAGGGCTTGCTGGAGGAGGAAGGGGTGTGTGTGTGTGTGTGTGTGGGGGGGGGGGGGGGGGTGAAGTGGCGTCTCTACCCTGCGGTTGGATCTCTTACCCCAGCCAGCTGGTGCCATTGAACTCCCCCCTGGTTCCGACTGGAAAGGTGAAATTTCTCAGAAGGGGCCTGGACTTGGCTAATAGGTCCACAATCTTAAACTCAGCACTTTGGGAAGAAGTCATTTTGTCAAGGAGGGGGGGTGGATGTACACACACACACACACACACACACACTTATGCACTCTTGACGCACATGAGTGCACATGCACTTTCAGAGTTTGGTTGCTCAATCTTTGGCGGATGTGCTAAACACGGACACATAAACAAACAACACAGGCACACACAACAATGCAGAAACACGATGACACACTCAAAATGTGGATTCAGGTCACAGAGATCTCAGAGTATGAAGCAATTAACAATTTAATCAGTCATCAGTCTTGCCTTGCCGTCGGGTCCGTGGTCCACGCTGGCATCTGGGAACATGCAGGGAACACACATGAAGCAAGACAGAGAGCAACTACAAGGTCATCAATATAAAAAGCCAAAGAAGAAGAGGAGGGCCACAAACATGGAGCAACAGCAACTGCTAATTGCTGCTTGTGCTTGTGAGATGTTTGCTGTTCACTCCCAGTACATTCCCCTTCCTTCCCCTCTTCCTTTTGACCTCACCTCATCATTGGCCGTTCTTGACCTCAAACCCTGTTGGTCGTTTTTGAATCTCAAATCTCATTGGTTGTTGCCAGCGTATCGCAGATCCCAGTCTCAGTGCCCCCCACATTAGGCAAGGTGGCAAAATCTTGTGTCTGGAGGCCCTCCAAACAACAAGACAATCAGAGCCGACTACAGCCCCGATCGCCCCCCCTCTCCCCGACTGAGTCGGCCCTAGAATCGGCGGGTTTGTCGCCTAGTGGGCAGGAGCCTTCAGTGGTCACCACATTGTGGAGTGTGTGTGTGGAGTGTGTGTTGTTGATAGCTGGTTTACAGCCTCACCTGGCCCCAGTCAGACTGATTAGACTCTGGTGCTGGGTGAGGCTGTACACCTGTGGTACAGAGCAATCATGGCACCCAGGATAAACCAGCTATCACCACACACACTCAGGAGAGAGCCACTGTCATGGAGTGAATTGCCACACACATATAATAACAACACTTTCCCTAAAACATGAAAGCATCTGTCTAGGTCAGGAACGCATCTGTCCATAAAGAAAAAAAAGTACATCCAACAGCTATGAAATGTTAATGTTTTCATCATGATCCATATAGCGATGGTGTGATACGCTGGGGATTATTCTCTGTTCCGCTGGATTTAAACAACAACCTCCATCCACAAATAACAAATGATTTTCATGTTTCTTATGGAAAGCATAGTAATCCAAGAAAACAAAATGAACCAAAAGTTTGTAACAACAGTATATCCCACAAACCAGGATTCGCCGATTGGTCCACTGGGGTGTGTTATCTGGTTTACCAAACCGGTCTTTCCCTACGCCCTGGACACATTCGGTGGTGAACCAGGAACACCCATTGCTTGAACAATGAGCAGCTATCTAATCTATGTGGGAACCCAACCTACACCCACCCACCGCCTACTTCCCCTTCGTGGAATGAGCCATATTGTGCTGCGGGAACGACACCAGCATAACACTATGCCTTGTTTGATTTACGCACAGTGGCACACTTCTTGAATTATTTACATAGGGAATAAAGAAGCACAGCTATGTCATTGTTGGTCAGGCCCAAGGCGCAAGGCAGCAGGAATTGAATATGCAGGCCTATTCAGCCAGTCCTGAGGGAGTCGTTGTAGTCCTCACAAAACCACCTCAAGGAATTCAGGACGAAAGGTCAAAGGCAGGAGTCTCCTTTATACAAACACCTCTGCAAGGGGGAGTTTGTTTGCCTGTGGTCTTAATGTATGCAAAGCTCTGCATTAGGGGTGGACATAGGGAGGGAGGGGGAAATAAGGAATTAGAGAGAAGGAGAGAGGGAGGGAGGGGGGTACAGTGCTTGCATACAAACCATTCTTGTATAAGAACAATCCTATCACTTTTCTTCTTGTTCTGTTCCAATAGATTTGAATCACAGCCTGTTAAGACTTAGTGAAAATAGCAGTGCTGCTGCTTCACATGACTAGGGATTAATATTTTGAGTCTGTGCTATCAGATCTATGAATCCCATCTCTCCTACTCACTTCAGTCACTATCTTTCACATCAGACCTCTCCTTCTTGCACCTTATGAAAGCCGGGTCATTACTGCGTATCAGCAGCGGAGCGAGGTGGCTATGGTGATCAAACAGACAGACAAATCGCCGGCGTCAGAAACACACATTTGTTGCTCGCGCGTCTAGCGCTTTGATCTTCCACTCCGTCAGGACAGCCAAGGCTGAAGACTTTGAACGAGAGGGTTATTCGCAGAGAGCTCTTCTCCCTTTTCTCCGTTCCTCTTTTAGGGGAACTGCATTGATCCTAGACCTACGTGCAGGTATGGTGGACAAGGATAGCGGTGGTTAAAGGGCAGTGAGAGTTAAAAGGTGGTGGTGATGGGTGGAGCCGGGTCTCTGCTGGGGGCCCGCAGGGAGCTGATCATGACTTGGAGGATTTCCTGCCTTTTCAGCATCATAAAACACACACACACACACACACACACACACACAAATCATTGAAAGTCGGCATGCTGTAGCCCAATCAGAGACACAGCGAGAAGTATTGCCAAACACCGAAGGCGATTATATGTTGCACACGCCTGCCTGCTCGCTTATGAAATGTAAGACGCATGAAGGGAAGTAATAGCAGAAATAGATTAATCTACCTTGTAATCTTCCCAACTCTGATCCATGTTTGTTAGTACACACTGCAGGGAGGCTTATGACTTCATGGCGGGTATCCAGGCGTAGGCATCGACACACAAGCCCAATGCATTCGCTCAACATGCACATGCACACATACGCGTACACCTGTACACAGCAACACACGCACAGGCACACAAACACTATATGAACACACACAGACGCACGGTAGGAGGAGAGATTGTTTTCAGAGCATAGTAATAACAGATAAGTGGCTGCTGTGTGTCTAAGCTGTCAGCCATGGATCATCTCATTTCCTGACCAGGCTGGCCTGAACCCCCCCCCCCCCCCCCCCCCCCCTCATGTGTTATTACAAACAGCCGGGATCATGTGACAGGGGAGGGGAGCTAATTGAGGGGTGCTCTATGTGTCTCCCCTGCAGGAGAACAGTGGGGGGACTGTTTGGTCGGCCGTGCCTGATACCCCACCCTGCCTGCTCCCATGGGACCAGGGAATGGGGGATTACCCGCCTCTCCAGGCCTACAGACCAGACTAGGCCCCTTGGTGAACTAGATCAGCTAGTTCAGGACCTTGAAACCTGCCCTGAGGTGGGAACAAAAGCATGGGCAGCATTGTCTCCATTCACCTACTGATCAGTGACCATTTTTTCTGAAGCAGGCACCTGGTAAAGTTTTATTTATATATCCACTTTTGCTTTACAGGAAGTAAAACACGATCAATAACAACCTGGGAAGTTTGTATTGCCACTATTGAGCCGTTTAGCAGTCCTTTTCCTCCCAAGTGACTTACAGTGAATTTAGAGACACGGCATCAAGGAGCAGGTATTAGTTGGCATCTGGCTCAAGAATACGTACAGGTTTAGCAGCTGTAGACATGGAGGATCGAACCCAGTACCTTTTTTTGCTGGGAGTCAAACACTCTGATCACGACGCTATCCTACCTGACAAGCCACCCAGCCTGGTCCCAGTGCTGGTGGTTCTGCCTGGACCACCCTCTCCTCAACCCTTCCCCCCGATCTTCCCTTTCTGCCTTACTGTCCTGTGATGCTTCTACGTGATGCTGGAATGTGAACTCATCCGTAAATGCAAATTCTCTCCCATACGCCTTGACCTAGCTACATTATTGATAGCTCATGTTGCTGCGCAGAATACAACAACTGTCCCGCTTGTAGCGAAGCCAGCCGTACGCTCCGCTTCATCCTGCGCAGTTGTTTTAGCCTCTGCAGTGGAGCTAGAGGCCACCTCATTGGTCCACACACACACACACACACACACACACACACAATCACAAAATACCCTCACAGAAACACACACTGGGATAAGTGTCAGCTTATAGCATTATGTTTCAGTGAAGCATTGTGGCCACCACTCATAGCCATTATTACCATGCGGCCTGCGGGGTGAAGCCGTGCCCCCCCAGATGAAACAAAGTGATTGTGTGTGTGTCATCACTTTCAGTCAGAGCTGACCACAAAACCACCCTGATTCCAAGCGTCCACCATGCTAGGCTAGGTCATAGGACGGTGCGACGCTGACATGTCGGCTACTTTTGAAGGAAAGATTCAAAATGGGGTCGGGGAAAAAAAGCGGCTTTCAGAATGAAACGAAAACATCGCGACACAGTGAACTCGGAGCGCTTTTCCACGAAAAAGGCACGCAAACATCGCACTCGCCAAAATGTCCTCACACATAAACACAAGAAGACAAGTGACGACCCCAGTACAAGTGAGGAGCAGCAGAGCGGAGGCAGACAGTAGGGGATGGCAGGGAAGAAGGATCGTATTTCCACTCAGGATATGGTTCCTGTGTCATCGACCCCCCCCCCTGCCCCCTCTCTCCGACCCCAGAGCCGCTGCCAAAGCTCAGAGAGGTCCAGTTAGAGAGCTCTGGTAATGCTCTCGCTGCTTTCTACTCTGAGCCTGAAAGCCTCGGTGCCTTTTAGCTGGCTGGTACTCTATGCTGCATCTCGAATGACAGGCAATTTGGACGCATTCTGCAATACTGTTGACCGGCCCTATAGGTCAGCTGTAACCCCGGGACCAAAGTGATGCGCTGGTGTGCAGGGAGCTGAGTGTTATTTGAGCTGTGACCTTGGGAATCTGGGCACCTATGGTAGTGGTCGTGACCACGGCTCTCTGAACACCCCTTCATTTGCAAGAGAACAATTATTAAAATATATAAATATACAGTATGTGATGCATGAATCATCAAAATATGAAATAAGTGCTCATTGGTGGCTGCTGCAAAACATGAATCACTACTGTGTTTAGTAAGTACAAATGACAATGCTCTCAGAATTTCCATTTTATTTCGCTCTTTCTCTTGCCTACACACAAAGGGACACAAACTGATGAAAAATAATTTCCTGTAGGACACTTTTTGACAGCAAAGTAGTTGATTTAATAGAGCATAATCATGGGAACACACACTGGGAGCATTAACCAAGCATCTTCAGAGAGACTATGGTGTACATGACTCTTATAGGGAAAACATTCACATCGTGGGCAGTAACAACAAAGGAAACAAAGGTGAGGGGACCATCATGGAGAGATAAGGACTGGCTGTAGCCAGCAATGGCGGGAAAGGCCAAGTTAATTTGCAACACACTATGGGGGGGGAAGTAGACATGTCTGCAACGACGCAAGACAACTAAAGGAATCTACACAATAAAGAAGTGAGGAGACTGGAATGGCCTCAGTAACAGTAACTGTTGCTTCAGTGGAAATGAAAATGGTAACTAACTTTCGATTTTAGAGAGGGAGCTATCTCTAGGTGCAAGGAGAACTTATACAAAGGCCTTCTAAATTAACTAGTAGCAAAGTAAACAAGGTTATATAATTTGTATATAATTTAATATTATTATGATTATTACACAAACACACAGACACACACACAATATTATCTCTCACTCTTGCTCACATACACACATACACAGACACACTCCCACTCACACACACACACACACACACAACAAAAGACACACCAAAGCGGGATCTGTTGACATCCTTGAAAATTAATAGCTTCTGTTTTGAGGCATGTTTGTGGGCATGCTGCGCCGTGGCTGTTGTCCTCGCAGCATATTGGAACCAGCAGCAAGACGCGTGGCTTTACCTCCTCTTAAGCCACCCATCCATTAACCTCCAAGCCTGGCCTGTCTGGTTAATTGCAGGACTAAACATTTATTGTTCAGGGGCTCAGAGGACAGATCCACCTGCACAGATGTGTCTGCATGTTTGTGTGTGCATCGCATCGTGTGGTGTGTGTGTGTGTGTGTGCTGGAGGAGCATTAACCATGCCCCCCCGCCCCCCCCGCCCTTCCATTGTTCATCCGCTTGCGTTGATTCGTCGTCCTACTGGGGTGGGATGTTAGCAGCGAGAAGACAACACTCCACTGCATCAGCTCCATTAAAGCGTGCATGTTTGTGGATCCTGTCGAAATAAGTGGCATGGGCAATTAGAGGGCTGGTATAGGTATCTCTACATCCATTAGGGAATTATCATTGTCATTGGCGGTTTACGCAGCGATGGAAAAGCTCAATCACGAAAGTGAGAGATAGCGTAGTGTGATCGTTATTAAGCCGCCAAAAAAAAACAACAGAAAAGTGAATTTGTTTATTAACGGCTGGCTGGTTTTTGATTACCTGACATTTGACAAGACAAGGAGTCACAGTCATGCCAATTTCCATGGGAAGCATCCACCATGATAAAGACAACAAGGAGTTTGATGGATTATCTCGGGGGACTGATCACGTCAGCCGAGATACGAGATGGCGAGACGCATACCGCTCCTTCTGAATACTTCTGATTAGGCTTTTAAATGATTTGCTTCTCTAGTGAAATTGCCCTCATGACAACGGAAGAAACATGATGCGTTAAATTAAAGGTTTGGGGGTGTGCCTATATGTTACTCCTGCTGCCTGCTGCTTGCTGCCTGCTGGCGCGGTAATGTGTGCATTTTTTTTGTTCCCGTGCTGTTTCACTTTAGAAAGGCTTGCCTTACATACACGTCTAATTTATCTCCCTCATCTCATAACGCCGATGAATAGCTTGGCGGTAAAGGTTCTCTGGTTACGTTGGAAGAGAACCGCACGGCCTGATGTATTATGACCAAACAACGTATGAATCAGGCAGGGCGAGATGGAAAATAAATTACCATTTGTGACAAATAGACCCCCCCACCTTCCCTCCATCACCTCCTTACCACTCGCACCATTTGTGCATCATTCTTTATTATGATGTACGGCTGCTTTTTATGCCCCAACGTGGTATTTCGGGCTGGTGTGAGGTGTGGCTCATTAGGGAAAGCTTTTATCATTAATAACCAGACATTGTTTGTGTGAGTAATATGCCACAAGGCAATGAGATTGAAACATTTAGAGCAGGGCATTCATCTTATCCCTACACACACACACACACACACACAAGTAAGTATCCGCCAGCCGCGGATACTTAGCACACTATGGGGGAAATGTTCTGCAATGGATAGACTTCATCATTTAAGGTCACGTGCAAAGAGCAAATAAATAGAAGTGAGTCAGCTCTGAAGTGGGAAGGGGAGGAGGAGAGAGGAGGAGGAGGGGAGTCGGAGAAGGAAGGAAGGAAGGAAGGAAGGAAGGAACGAACGAACGAACGAAGGAACGAAGGAAGGAACGAACGAACGAAGGAAGGAAGGAAGGAACGAAAGAAGGAAGGAAGAAAGGAAGGGAAGGAATAACACTGAACTGTAAAAGTACAAAACATGAAAATCAGAAAATATACGTGTATTATCTGTTCAAACATGTACCAATCACAAATGGCTTGGCTTGCCAACTGAAATTAAAGTAAACAATGAGCTTTCAGTCATCGACACTCTGTAGGAATGCTTAATGAAAATTGTGTAACAGTATGTGGTGCACCGAGTGACCCAGGCTGGGATTGTTTACCGAGGGAGTAATTGTGACACGTTCCCATTCTGCTCTCTTTCTGCTCATATCTGAACACATTCGTATCCTAGCGGTGGTAAACACGCCTGAGCGCTATCGGCACGCTTAACGATTGATGAACGCTTGATAGGAAAGCATTGACACACTCAATGCTATCTGTGCACAGTACAAACATGAGCATGCATGCACTGCCATTGTGCGTATTCCTTTTGTCGCATTTCAAGCCAAAGCCACCACACGACACAGCCTGGGCCTACAAATCTGAACTGTGGATTAAAAAAAAAAAAAAGTGTCACAAAACACTGCAAATATACCCACGTGTAAACGGCAACGCAAACACACACACAAACACACGCGATCACACGTTCGGCTGACATGCCACGAGCGCTAATTAAAACCACTCGGAGGAAGGACGCGCGCCTCAAATGCGTCGCTTGACCTTCAGGAGACATCCTCATAACATCTGAACAAAGCAGTGGGAGTGGGTAAACAGACATGTGCAAACGATAACGAGCCGGAGCCAAGAGGACCGAACCCATCACCCATCTGTCAGCCACAACAAATCACGAGTTGACCTGCGTGTAAATGAAAAGAAAAAAATGCCAACCGGCGCTCTGGGTGACGTCTCTTGTGAAATTGTGAAATTCTGTCTCTGCTGACAGAGAACAGGTATTACAACAACAACATGTTCAAAAATGTCAGTCAAACATTGCTTCACTCCCCCACCGGCTGCACCTATTTCCTCATGTTGCTACACCTTAATGGTCCATCTAACACCGGAGTAACGTGTGCAGAGCCCCAAAATGCGCCTGTTCGGAACGGGACGATTGCTTGGCCTCCAGTATTGCTGCTTGCAGCTTTTTCAAGAAACCGCTCATCCAAACAACTTCACACTCGACACTGTGCTTTCCTTGGGTCCTCAAGTGTGAAGTCGATCGGATGAACTGTTCGAAGGGTAAACATAAATACAGTCTCCTTCCATTTTAGTTAGACTAGTGCAATGCCTGTTCAAAACGTTCAAGTGTGCCTGTTCGGAACGGGCCAATTGCTTGGGCTCCGGTATTGCTGCTTGCAGCTTTTTCAAGAAACCGCTCATCCAAACAACTTCACACTCGACACTGTGCTTCCTTGGGTCCTCAGCAATACACCCGCCAAGTGTAAAGTCTATCGGATGAACCGTTGTTGGGAAAATCGAAGAACAGCGAGCCATACAGAGACTCCTTCCATTTTAGTTGGATGAGTGCGTGTGGGAGTGGCTAGCGTTTGGCTACTCTAACCGATTTTAGAAAAACTGGAATAAAAATGGGATGGGTAAGAGAGCAGGTGGTTGTGAAAGTGGGGTGAGACTTGGGATGACTGTGTCTAGCTTTAATTCTCTTGCACAACATTGCGTGTGAAAATGAAAAAAACAACAGAAAAAACACGTCCATGCAAAAAGATAAGTACATGTTGTGCAGTGTGTGTTGTTGATGGCTGGTTTACAGCCTCACCTGGCCTGAGTCAGACTGATCAGACTCTGGGGCTGGGTGGGGCTGTACACCTGGTGCATGAGCAATCATGGCACCCAGGATAAACCAGCTATCACCACGCACATTTAAGAGAGAGCCACTGTCATGGCAGCATGTTACATCTGCTCGGCGTATACCATCTTGCCATCTCCAATAAATGCATATCCAACTCAACATTGACCTGTGTCCTGTGTCAGAGGGCCCCAGCCAAAGCCACTAAGGTGGCATGTGGCAGGAGCAACTGCCACACAAGGTGAGATGAAATGTGAAATTCCCCCCCCGCCCCCCATCAGACGTACACAAGCACTTGGTTATGTATACATAATACTTGGGTTTTGTGCATCCTCAGGGTGTGCACATACACACTCTATGGCGTGCACTAATTGATGCAACAGAGCGCACGGAGACCCGGCCGCTACCCCGTCGAGGGCCGTGCTGAACCGGCAGGTTCACCTGGGACCCAGGGAGACGCTGAGTCACCACCAGCGCTCCCCCAGAAGACTTGGACGCTTCCTCTGTGTCTGCTATAGTGTTTGATTGCAATTACAGCCGTGCTCGTGGCGCAACATAAGGGCTTGTCATTACCACAAGGGGTGCGTGCGGCAGCGGAGCCGTTCTGGTGAGACTCTCTGTCTCTGTTTTCCAGAGCTGAAATCAGCCAGAGCTAATGAGGAGAGGGACATGTCCGTCCACCCAATGGATTACAGAGATTACCAGTGAGCCCCGCCCCCGCATCTGTGACCCAACCAGGAAGAGAGAATGGCTTAACTTCTCATCCCTTTAGAGGACGGTGTAATTAACAGGCTCTGATGAGCAACTCATTCTCGGCAGACAGAAGAAAGGAGATTGGCCTGGTTTCGAAACTCCAGTGTGTGCATGTGTGTGTGTGTGTGTGTGTGCGTGCATATCCAGGTGTGGGCATATTTGCGTGTGCATGTATGTGTGTATGTTTCACACCTGTGTATCGACTATTGTGTCTGTATCCGCGTGTCGTCTTTTTTTTTTTTAAGGAGCTCGAGAGAGCGATAGTGTGAAAGAATAGCACAAGGAGGGAAAAAGAAAAAAAGATCAAAAGGAAAAAGGCAAAAGAAGAAGAGACAGAGAAGAAAAAAACACCTGGCGAATATGTGCCTCATCCCCGATGCCTGCCTGTCCTTGAGAGAAACCTTGGGAAGGTTTCTCTCCCTTGATTTCTGAAACATCCTTTATTAATAGCATATCAGCTATATTCAATTATTAATTTATTTCCCAAGCAAATATCAAGGCAACTTGGCTGCTATTCATGTGGATCTCTAGCAAAAAAAAAAAAAAAACCTATGTTCCTCATGGTGGGACTTGCCAGAACCAATACACACAACATTGACTTAATCACAAGAAAATCCCGAGAGGAAATGGCAAGAAACCATTTGTTTCCACCGTGGTTAATGGGATAGCATAGGAAACAGAAGATTGCCATCGTTGATGTCAAGGAAAGCAGCGTTGCGTTTGTTTTCAACCCCCCGGAGGACACATTTAAATTAAACTATCTGTTTTATTTTAGTCTCCACCTATGACGCTCGCCCACGCGGCAGTGCTAGGGAGACGGCGTCACATCCGGAGCGTTATGTTTAGAAACAAAACGCTTGCACCGTCATGCCGCTGACCCAGATCATCATTTATGGATGGTAAAATGGATTCTGACGACACGGCAACTCGATTAGACTAGCGTTAGAGAGTTAGAATTAGTGTCCAACTGGCATTTGTGTTTATTGTAAACATAGAGCTGGAATAGCAGTTGTTTTCATATGAAAGTATGAAACACAATTTATTCAACTGAACCAACAACCTTAAAGCTGCTGTAGGTAAGATTTGAGAGTTGTAAAGAGAGAGAGCAGAAAGGAGCGAAGAGAGTTACATCGAGCGTTATAACGTAACAAGATTATAATAATGCTATTAATTAAAAAATAGCATTTATAATAATGCTCCCTCCCTATATTTCTCTGCCATTAAGTAAGGGATAATCCACGACGTAGGCAAACCCCGTTGGGGGGTTCTTAGCCCCCCGTCGTGCATTATTTTTCAATACATGCACACCTCGGAGTGGATTATCCCGCTTATACCATGGCCACTTACGAATCAATACAAATATAAGGATGTTGATTCATATTTTGGCTGAACTTTTAGCTCACTCTATTTTGTGTGCCGGTAAACAAACGGCAAATGGAGAAATATATGGGTCTGACTAACGCCTAATGTCAGATTCATATGGAATGCAGACATTAAATTATTACTCCAGTAAATAGAGACAATCTTAGTAACGACATGGCAATGTTACCTTATTACTCCAGTAAATAGAGACGATCTTAGTAACGACCTGGCAACATTACCTTATTACTCCAAAATGGATTTTCTCACAGTGCATTTCACTCACTAATAGCTGACCAATGGCGGTGTGATTTCTTACAAATTAGACTCAAATATTAGCTGTTGAGTCTTACCTGCAGCAACCTTAAAGCCTTCTCTCGTTGCGGTGTTGTGGATACTCATTGAACTCATTGAATGACTCCCCCATTGGGGTGATCTACTGTGTAATCAAATGAAGTATAAACGGTCCTTCTCAAAATTACCTTTTTCTGAGTAATGGAAAATACAGCTCTCTCAAACATCTTAGAGCGAGGCAGCAGAGGGAACAAACGGGAGTAACCGCATTCTTCCAAGGTTTAATCTTTGTTGACAACATAATAAGAACCAAACCAGCCCACAAAATTCCTTTAAAATGTAGCATCAAACATTCAAACCATTTGAAAACACGTACCCTTGTTAGATGTCAATCATCTTGGATAAACGCTAAAAAGCCAATAGACTTTGAAAAGTTTTCCCAGATTAAATAATCTTCCCCAAACTGTGTGAACATCATAATTATCACTTCTCACTTTGACAGGCTTCTGCCCAGCCCATGTGTATATCTGAATTTCGATTTTAAGACCCTTAAAGGTGCAGTGTGTAAAAGGTAGTGGCATCTAGCGGTGAGGTTGCAGATTACAACCCCCCCCCCTACCTGCTATTTACTGTTTCATTTTAATGTTATATCCATTCAGAACATTTTGTAACGTAAGACGTATCGGTTTAATTACGTAATCACTCACAGCTGTGATCGCGTCTTAAGTTCCCTGCATCAGATCACTAGTATTCGGATGCGTGAATATCTTGAATATCCAATATCTTTCACCATAAACTGCTCTAGAGATGTGTGATTATTTGAATCCACCACCACAGTAGTGCTATAAATGTCACATTCAGTTTTGATGGTGAGACGTTCCTGGCGGGATACGCTACAATTTACTGTTGTAAAAGCTAGCAGGATACACTTCTAAACAGCGATTTTAATGTTATATATATGAGACGTATCCGGTTTAATTGCACTTTAGTTAGGCTATTGTTTAGAACAGGGTACTTTGCTAATTGTGTGTGTGTGTGCGCGTGCATTTCCAGGTGTGGGCGTATTTTCGTATGCATGCATGTGTATGTCTTTGCACTTGGGTGTATCGAGTGTATTGTGTCTATCCGTTCCACTAGATGCCATGAAATTCTCCATACTAGTCGTTTAATGTTTTAAATATTTTCCATGGGAAACTTTTATGTGAGATTTTACAGAAGTGTATTGAGTTATAGGCCTATTCACTCACCTGGTTAAAGAAACACAAAACATATAAAGCTAAAAGCATAGCTGTCAACATTGGGATTTGAAAATATCCCCTACCACTGTCAACATACCCCTTATATTTAGACAAGGGTACACACAGTTAATCCTAAAATCCCCACTTGCTTTAAAATATCAGTGCAACAAGGATTGGACGAGTTATTAACTAAGTGACTACAATTAAGTTGTCAGAATCAGATACCTGGTTGAAAGTGAAATGCTGTGAACTTCCCTGCATTATATAAATGAAAGCACAAAAGGACAGAAATATGGGAGATGTTATTGAAACAAGATAGCTGGAGAGAAGGGTTGAAAACGGGAGAATCCCAGGAAAAACGGGAGGGTTGACATGTATGCTAAAATGCAGTAGACAAAAATACAAAACAGTTTGTATTTTAGTGGACGTATGTCTTCTATGCTTGGGGAAGGTAAAGAAATATGAAGAACAAGCAACCGCCAATGTTTGGGAGTATTATATCTAAAGCCAGCTTGAGAAGATAAAATGACAAAACAGAGATATTATCTAATCCTGTCTTCTTACAAGCCATGTGAAATCTTAACACTGCACTTTTATGTTGTGTCAAACCCTTCAGCAACCTTTCACATCTACAAATTTTGCAATACAAGGTGCTTAACATTACAATGAAAATACAACAAAATACAACAATGCAATGCAAATATAACAATATAATGAGAATACAACAATACAGAGAAAATAAATGATAATATAAGGAAAAGATAGTATTAGAAATAAGGGACATGGTAGAACAGAGATATCAGTGTATAGTACAGTAGAAAAGGGTGGATGATATTTAATTTTTAATTTTTTTAAAATTTTATACCCCACTCTCCGAACAATGTTTTCTCTCACATCACTTGCCTTTGTTCGCTGAGAGAGGAAAGAAAAATAAATATAAGACAATAACAATTAAAACACTACGTACGTATGTACAGAGAACAGCTGTGAGCCAACAAGCAGCACAGGGCACCTTGAGAGGCAAAAATAAAGCAGAAATATACTGTCCGTAAATATGGCTGTATGCTAATGTGCGTAGTCGAGGCAGTCATGTTACGATCTGATAAAAATGTAGGCCTTGACTGCTCCAGCAGTGAGCTGGTTCATCAAACAACACCTCCATGACTTTCTCTTGACCAAGTTTTCAGCATCCGAGACTCTGATCAGAGGACTTGGATGCACGACATCCAGCGGCCTGTATATATATTGCATGTATATTATGTATATTGGGACTTTTTGTCATTGGCACCACTCAAGGTCATGCGTTTTCATGTGCATTGAGAAACCATTTGCTATTCACCAATGACCCCGGGGTTAACCGAGACCCTCCACTCCCATAGCTGTGGGGGCTGGGCATGGGAATCAGTAACCTGATTGAGGGCGGAGGGTGAGGTTGTCTGCTAGGGGGCGGAGGGTGAGGTCGTCTGCTAGGGGGCGGAGGGTGAGGTTCTATGAAGACCTCGAGCCAAGTGTTAACTCAACTGAGTTTAGCTATCCCGTCAATATTGAATCATGATCTGAATGACCTCCACATAGTGTGATGACGCTAAAAATCAAAAAATCAAACCAAAATATGGCCTGTGATTGCCAGCGAAGGACAAACCATATATACAACACCAAATATGTACTTTAGTGTCAAACCCAATTCACCCAGTTCTTAGGGGGAATTATCGCACGTCGTGCACCTCTGAAATGTCAATGCTGCGCGTCCACACCAATGTGTGCAATGCACCAGCCTGCTTTAAATGTGGATGGTACATTCCTACACCCCCCCCCCCCCCCCCCCCCCCCCCCAATGAGCTCATCCTCTCAGGGAGTGGTGGGGGCATCTGATTATACCCCGTAAACGTCTGGACAGAGGCCATTACAACTACCCCCACCCACACTGTGTTATCAGTGATAGCAAGCCAGCTCAGACTAAATTACTGGGCCCCGGAGCTCATGTCTCTACAGCAGAGATAGACAGCCACTAGACACTTGAACAAAACAAATATAGACAATTTACACAGTGTATTTGCCTCTTATCCATCTGTTATTTAGGGCTGGACAACGTCAATAATTAGAAATACAATATATTTAATATACCACACACATATTTAAATACACCATACAGTTCCTTTGTTCGATCAAGTTTAGAGTATCATCTTTTCCACAAGCATTTACATTGTTGCAACATGTTTATTGGGACTTGCATATTTTCTGGAGCCTAAATGGTGATGATTATAAATGCTAAATGATTTTGCCTGCCTTTGTCAAGAATATTACTGTCTACACAGCTATGACACATTCGGTTATTAACATATGAATGTTAATTCATGTGTCGCTCCTGGCTGGCTGTTTAATCTTCATTTAGACCTGAAGTCAACTTCTATCTATATACACAAGTAAGGAAAATGTGAACATAATATTGAATAAATAATGGTCAGGGTCAAATATTTTGCACTTTCTCCTTTAAGTGTACTTACAAGCACACAAACCTTCAAATTTAAACTAAAAATACCACCACACACATAAAAATATGTTGTGTTCATTAGTCATTTTGGCGTAAAAGCTCTGTCAGCAAAAAAAAAACCCCAAACATGGCTCATCTAAAAGGAGGCTTTTGTCGGTGATAGAAATAGTGCTGGTAGGCAGTACCTCACACACATGAACACACACACACACACAACAAAAACATACACTCCCACTTTATCTTAATCTGAGACACACTTCTCTCCAACCGCCCTGTCCTTGATTACAGTGAGTGATAAAGAGCCTGGAGAAATTAGCCTATCGAGCCGTCGCAGGGTGAACCCAGCGTGGGGAGGGGTGTGGGGGCGGGGGGGTTTGGGGGGGGGGGGGGGCGTCAGGGTGGGATAAAGAAGAAAGAGATATGGGAGGAAAGACAATGAAAAAACGCAAGCTGATTACATAAAGATGTGCCAGGAGCACTGAGGCGGTTGAAGGCTGAGGACAACCGCGAATAAGAGGAGGGTGGCGGGGTACAAAAGGAGAAGGAAAGAGGAGGCAGAGGAAGGGGGCGAGGGAGGGGAGAGGAGCAGCCAATACATCAATATTTACTCACTCCTCCCATGCAAGGGCATCGGGGTGATAACATGCACAAACAGGCACATTACACAGGCCAATAGGGTTGTGTGCAAGAGACGGGAAGACGCGATTGCTGTAGAGAGATCATAACCAAACGAGAAAAAGAAAGGGGGAAAAGTTAAAGAAAGAAAGAAAGAAAGAAAGAAAGAACGACAGAAAGAAACAAAAGAAAGAACAACAGAAAGAAAGCAAAGCTAACAGCTACAAACAGAAAATGCTGAGAGCAGCAAGAGGGGAAAGAGAGAGAGAGAAAAAACAAACATTTGACAGACGGTGAGAGACAATAAAAGAGAGAGGAGTGAGAGAGGAGAAAGCACAGGTTGCCTGAGAGGAAGACGTTGCAGTCCACCGGCTAATAAGCAGACCTCCTATTACAGAGCCAACCTTTGGAGGCCATACACATTTCATACCCACAACCTGTTGGAGAGCTGATCTGCTGTTGACACACAGTGTTGAGGACAGGTCTGCCTGTGAGCAGATGGCTGACACACACACACACACACACACACACACACACACACTGATACACACACATACACACTGACACACACACACACACACTACCACACACATATAAACACACACGCACACACACACACATACACTCGCACACACTTGCATACACATACACACACATATGCAAACACACAATTCCCCCCTCCACACACACAAACACACACTCACACATTAGTAACAGACCCATAGGAAGTCTGAAGGCTGTGGCATTTCTAGACATGAGGATAGTGAGCTGGTCGAATATCCCGATGTATCATTAAGAGGAGGCTAGTTTGGCACCTGACAGTCTTGGAGGTGACAGTGTCCTCTTCACTAGACAGGCGCCAATCAGCCGGGAGGATCACCTGACCACGTCCGCGTCTCCGCAGACCTCTGCAGAGGGCACATCATTGTACACAGTCATAACACACACACACACACACACATTATAACGCCCAGTCAGTGGCTGCAGAAGTCTACACCACAGGGGGAAGGAAAGTAAGTGAAATGGTGCTTTTTAAATTCAGTTCGATTAAAAAGCTTAATTCCCCGCCGACTTCCTTCCCCCAAATATTAAAACGTCTCTTTAATGATATTGACCAAAACATAGAAAACGTACTACTAATACTTATTCCGTACATCTGCCGCCTCTGGCAGCAATTATAAATAGTTTCTCTGGTGGCTGTTGAAAATACTGTGCCTGAAAATCTGGATGTGCTTCAGTACTTCTGCTTATGCTTTCCTATTTTAAATGTCAGTCCCTCGCAGGTCAGTTTATCTGTTATATTTCTTAAAACTCGTGCCAAAAGTTTTAATTTAGAGGAGGCATTTTATGGCTTTTTTTTTTTGTGTATAACGTGTTCCAAAAACAAAACAAAAGATAAGAGATAAATATTTTTACTACAGAACCAAGACCAAACCTAAATCCTCTGACATTGTCAGACAAATCAGAGCGGCTAAATGAAAGGCTTGTCATCACATTGATATTAGCAAACGGCAGTAATCCCTCAAGTCGGCCGCGTCGCCGGCCTGAAGGAAGTCCGACGGCTCCCTCCAACTCCCTCACCAAACAAACCGTTTGTTCCCACTCTCTGCAGCCCCAAATCTCTGGGCTCCTATTGACCTGGACCTGGGCCTCCTCAACACAATACTGAAAGACTCCTTTGAGAGGAGCGGAGCGGCGGGTGGGGGAAGAGGGTGGTGGTGGTGGCGGCGGTGAAGGTGGGGTTGGGGAGGGCTGGACAAGGGGGTAGGCTACTGTGAGTTGAGGGTCCCTTAGCTCCTATTTCCCAGGCCCAAGTGGAAGGCACAGCCAGATGAAAGGCCCTCAGACGCTGACAAGTGAGCTCTGGACAGATCCCACAGAACTAGAGGAGGCCCCTACAAGGGGGGGGGGGGGGGGGGGCTGGATGACGGCTGTCAGTTGGCAAGGCCATTGTCTTTTTTCAGGAAGCCCCTGTTTGACTTCCGATCAGCAGCAATGCAAGAGGTCATCGAGGCTCAATTGAGGGATGAAGTGGGCAGAGCTCTGTTTGTCTTCTCGTTTGTTTTTCTTTTTTACGCCGTTTTTCGGTGCGCCCGCTAAAACGTACGACAAAGAAATCTCATTAGAGACACTTCGGGAATTCCAGCTGTTGTTTTTTTTGCCGAAAAACACAATGTGAATAGGAAAGAGGGTTTGACAGATTGCTTGTCAACCTAGACACAGACGCAGCAGCAAACAAAACAACATCTGAAACACATGCAAGAGTGTGGCGGACGAGATCAGCACCTCTATCTTGGCGTACCATAACCAATGCTCGCTAAAATGCTAGCGACCGCTCAGATCCCCCACACTGGCTCGGTGGTGGGGGTTGTTTATTGGTTGTCCAATTTTGTAGTATTTGTATTGAGTTTTTCGCTGTATTTGGCCTCTTGGCCAGGCCGTGATTGTAATGGACAATCTGTGTTCAATGAACTTGCCTGGTTAAAGATTGGTTAAATGAATAAAATAAATAAAAAGTAGCGTACAAGGTTGAGGTGCAGAGGGTGAGTTTATCCGTATTACGGACCACTAGTTGGGCACTTGGCAGCGTGTGTAACACACGGTTGGCAGTGTGCATAAATAGATGACCTGGCTGCATGGCATCCACTAGAAATGATGGGGTGTGAAGCAGAGTGGACCTGGGATCCTGGCCTCGATGGCCTAGTTCCTCTTTGCTTCTCCAGCCAAGAGCCCACACTCCTCTCTCCCATCCTACTTATCTGTGGGCTATAGGCTGTGAGACGTGGTTGTTTTGTCTTCTGCTTTAAAAGTGCCTTTAATCCCTTTATACAAGCTTGAAAGCATTTGGCTGGTCATCTCCAATCATGTGAGGCGGAGGGACTCTTTGTTCTTGCGAGGAGATATAGATTTGGGCTAGCGCCTGCTAGGCTGCTGACTCTAAAGAGCTTGGCAGTCGACTCAGAATGCTTATGAAGAGGGTGAGCCACAGACACCATAGACTTACCCGAGAAGGTAAACTAAACTATTAGGTCACTAAGCACGGCCCTTTGATCTGGTGGTGTGAAGGACGTAAAGAAGCGGTCAACTGTTATTCTGTCAGTCAGCTCTTGACTGATAGAATTGCATGACCCTGTGCAACAATTAGGCTCTCTTCTAGATCTCAATCAGTCCAATATGTTCTCATGTCTGCTTCTCTTCAGCTGGAGAGGTTTGCTCTGACTCAGAAGACCGGTGCAATTAGCTTGCATTGACTTTCAGAAAAGATCAACAGCCGTTGAGATGGAGCAGTTCCTAGTACACACACAGATACTTGCACATCATCAACATGACATTATTAAATCATGTAGGGATTTGGTTTTAGGGCAAATAGCAAAGTGAATTACAAAAGCAAAAAAAAAAAATGATGTAGGCTAAATGTGTTGCTATAACCCAGAATTAAAAATAAATGAAAAGATATTAATTTGTAAACATTCAATTGGATATTCATAACTGGCATATCCG
Source organism: Merluccius polli (assembly GCA_030340625.1). Taxonomy (NCBI): domain Eukaryota; kingdom Metazoa; phylum Chordata; class Actinopteri; order Gadiformes; family Merlucciidae; genus Merluccius; species Merluccius polli. The sequence continues at coordinate 83,315 of JAOPHQ010005188.1, forward strand.
TTAATATGGCTGTTAACAACATTTTAATATTAATTATTATATTTGTATTTCTTTATTTCTGTTCTTTACAGCATTTTTGAGGGTTAGGGTTAGGGTTTTTGTGCTCCTATTCATAAAGCTCCTATTCCAGGAGAGGAGAGAGAGAGAGAGAGAGAGAGAGTGACACCAGGTCAACATTAGACTAATTTATCATGGTGTGGGACAGCTTCACCCCCTGTCACAGACTGATTTACTCATGTCCCTCTGAGGATGATGTCACTGTTCTCTCCACCTCACTCCGCCACGCTCACTCCTGCTTCCAGCGAGGGTTTCTTTCTGGGTGCCCGGACCTACGGGTGCCAATAGAGGGGATAGTTCGGCACTCATTCAAGAGCATAGTGCATATGAGGACATGAATAATGATGGAGGGAAGATTACAAAAAGGCGGATTAAAACTAAAAAGTACTTTTACATGTTCATGTTGGGTTTTCATCCTTGTATGTAAATCAGAGGAGGCTGGTTCATAGAGGCAGGGGATGTTGCTGCTCCTCTATTTTTGAGAGGCAAGAGGGAGATCAAAATATAAAAAAGAATAATTGGTTGAAATAAGCCATTGCCAAATCTCAGTATCATTTCTAAAATACTTTCTCTCTTCGGACCAGAAAATGATGTGGTGAATGATGTACTGCTGACCCTATTTCATTGTTTGCCTTACCAACATAAACATGGAATTAAAAGGGGATTAAACCAAGCTCCATCCAGCTTCACATGTGACCTGTCTCACATCCTTGTGGAGGAGACTTCTGCAGCTCTGGGGCTACCAACTCCTCAACTCTTCATCTCCATCAACTCTAATTATTACAGTTGAGCCCTCCAATCCCCTGCCTCTACTCTCCATCTGAATCAGCCAAACCAGCAGAGCACTGTGAGTATCTTTAGTTTAGTACATTTTGTTCTGAAATGAGTGCATGTTTTTCAAAAGCTAGATAGCATCATTACCAGATGGTATGATCATATGAATGCTAATTTTGTAAAAGCAAAGTAGTCTGCATTTGTCACTAGTCACATAAAAAACACAAGTTTGCCAACACTACACAGGTAGCCTATTACTTGTACATTGTGTGTGTGTGTGTGTGTGTGTGTGTGTGTGTGTGTGTGTGTGTGTGTGTGTGTGTGTGTGTGTGTGTGTGTGTGTGTGTGTGTGTGTGTGTGTGTGCGTGCGTGCGTGCGTGTGTGTGTGTGTGTGTGTGTTCTTCATGGTCTTTTACAGAATACATCATGGGATCATCAACAATGTTGCCTCTTGTTCAAACATGACTTATTTGATTAATTAATGCTCTGTATAAAAAAAGATGCCTCCTGTCCTCCCCACCAGTCACCAGTCGCCACTGATATATATATACGTATATACAGGTATATATATATATATATATATATATATATATATTTGGAAAGATTGATGAATGTTTCCTTAAACATCACAATAGAGCTGTCTCCTACACAGATGTGACTCCTAATGTGATCATAGGTCAGAGCCCAGGAGACCTGAGTGCTGCACATACCGATCTCTTTTCCCCCAAACAAAAAAGAAAATAAATGTACTTCTTTACTGACCTTTCTTGTTTATATTACAATTAGTTTGTTCATTTGTTTTATTCTCTCTTAATGTTATGTTTTAATTCTCTATTTTTTGACATTCTTAATCTGAGATATGTATACTTTATGTTCATGCTAATGTGATTGTTAGTTCATCATAAACCTTTATTATATACTTTTAACAATAACAGTTCAGTCTAAGCACAATGAAACATAGCTTCTGTACTACAAATAAATCATTAACTTCCAATAAAGAACACCTCATATGAATGCTATTTTCTAGATATTTTGCAGTACAAACTGTGTTGTTGTTGTTGTTGTTGTTGTTGTTGTTTCTGGACTGACCCTGACCTATGACCCCTCTTCAGAGAGGCCAAGTCTCTAACAAAGACCCTGCAGGGAGCCATGGAAGTGGTCCTATAAACCCACGCATGTGGGTTTGTGAAAACACTGCTGATGTTTACATTCATTTCATTACCCATAGGTCATATTTAGGCAATTCATTAAGTGTTCTTCATGGAGAGTTGAAATATTCCAAAACAAAAGCATGCAATAAAGCATGTGTTGGAGATACAAAGGCGGTGTACATCAAGAAGCAGAGACAGAGCACGTTTGTTGCTCTCGCATAATTTCATAATTTGTTGTTCTCACATAAGAGCACAAACAGAAATGAACCTTGCCTCAACAACATACTAGCTAAGGGCTACAGGTTCTCTCTGACATGAATTCAAAATTACACATTTAGTCTCTTCAGGCCCATGTTTGTTCATCTGTGTGACTGATTGGCGACTGAATGTGTGTGTGTGTGTGTGTGTGTGTGTGTGCATGCGTGCATGTCTGTGTGAGTGAGTAAGTGAAAGAGAGTGAGAGAGAGAAAGAGAGAGAGAGAAAGAGAGATAGAGAGAGAGAGAGAGAGAGAGAGAGAGAGAGAGAGAGAGAGAGAGAGAGAGAGAGAGAGAGAGGGAGGGAGGGAGGGAGGGAAGGAGGGAGAGAGTGCGTTTGGGGATGTATGCGTGTGTATGTGCCTGGGAGTCTACTAGACGTTGTGTGGCAGATTGTCCCCTGGTTGCCGTGGCGTTGCTTACAGACATGCTTGGCTGTTTGGTGCTGGAACACAGCGACCACAGATCACTACACTTCTTTAATTACAATATCAATCAACTGCAGGAGTACCACTCTCTCAGAGCCTATTGGGCCTAGCGGCAAGTGTGCACACACACTGCCACACACACACACACACACACGTACATAGTGGCAGAGCGATGCATTTATTCAGCATGGTGACATCTATCAAGTTCTACTTCCGCAGCTTAACTGATGTGCAAATGATCAATGTGGCTGAGGTGATCAATAGGTCTCTGTGGGATACTGTATTCTTCTGATTTATCGTCTGCCCATCTGAACGGGCCTCAGACAGAGAAGGAAAAAAGGACAGAGAAAAACTTCATAAAAGAATTCAAAGTCAGGTGGAGTGTGTGTGTGTGTGTGCGTGTGCGTTTGTGTGTGTGTGTACGTGTGTGCGTGTTTGTTTGCGTGCGTGTGTGTGTGTGTGTGTGCGTGCGTGTGTGTGTGCGTGTGTGGGTGTGTGTCTGTGTGTGAGGGACGGGGGTTATATTTTGTACAACAAAGGATGAATGCCGTAGCAGAATGGAGAGAGTCGGAGACGGATAGAGAGTCAGACCTTGGTTGAGGGAGAGAGAGAGAGAGAGAGAAAAGAGATCAATCATTAAAGAAAGTAGCAGGATCTCAAGGACCGCTCCAGGCACAACTCCTCTGTCACAGAACCAACATTTATCACACACAGACACACACACAGACACACACAGACGCACGCACGCACGCACACACACAGACGCACACATGCACACATGCACACACACATGCACGCGCGCACACACACACACACACACACACACACACACACACATACGCACACACATGCACACATGCATGCACGCACACACACACACAACAGACATAAAGAAAGGAACAGAAAAAGTGAGACACCCCCCGCCACACACACACACACACACACACACACACTCACACACACACACACACACACACACACACACCACACAGATGCATAAACTCCCACTCTGACATTCATCAGGGAGAGTAGCGAGGCTGTCAAAGTTGCTGTTGTTTATCCACATGGCAAATATGTGAAATATGGAGGAAGAGTGTGCTAGGCTGCCTGGAGCAGCAAAGCAACCATCTCTGGGATTAATAAATGTCCCTTTGCCGGAGGAGAGAGAGGGAGGCAGAGAGAGAGGGCGAGAGAGAGAGAGAGAGAGAGAGAGAGAGAGAGAGAGAGAGAGAGAGAGAGAGAGAGAGAGAGAGAGAGAGAGAGAGAGAAAGAGAGAGAGAGAGAGAGAGAGAGAGGGAGGGAGGGAGAGAGTTCAGGTTTGTTTTCAGAAGACACTCCATCCAACCTCGTGGTGTTTTGGTTCGGAGGACCTGCCCAGACCCATGGTGCAATAATAACTCCTGCTTGAGAAAACTTTCAATATTTTCAGCCCCTCCGTGGTGGAATAGCAAACAGCCCTGTGCCCCGGGGATGGGGTATCATAACAGCCCACCTCTTTACCGTTGGAGAGTCAAAAATTCACTCTGCATTTCAATTAAGTGAGGGTATTTCTGTACTCGAGGGTTCATCTGCGATTCGCCAGGTCCGTGCGATCGCGTACACTGCATATAATACGACACCGTTATACAATGACAATGGAAGTCAATGGGAGAGGTGTGCGAAAAAAACATCACATACCTATATACATCATGGTAACACTTTACAGTAAGGTACGCAAAACGCGGGTAGTTACTGAGGAACGAATGAGTAACAAATGATGAACGACCAGGGCCCTAACTGGGGCCCTAACGGGGCCCTAACAGGGCCCTAAGTGACAGTTACTCAGTAACTACTGAGGAATTACTGGTAAACAGACTAGGGGACTACTGTATTCATTACTGGGTAACTGTCACTTAGGGCCCTGTTAGGGCCCCAGTTAGGGCCCTGGTTGTTCATCATTCATTACTCAGTAACAAATACAGTAGTCCCCTAGTCTGTTTACCAGTAACTACTGCAGTTAGGGCCCCAGTTAGGGCCCTGGTCGTTCATCATTCGTTACTCATTCATTACTCAGTAACTACCCACGTTTTGCGTACCTTATTGTAAAGTGTTACCCACATCATTGCTGAATTCAGCTTCAGCTTCGACCCAGGCCAACGCTCGGGTCTTTGAGGAACCCCTGTGTATTTGTCTTCTCCTGGGATGCATATATTTGCCCCTGTGGTGTGTTGGGTGATCTACAGCTGGTGTTTATCCATCACAGGTCTGGCTGTCGTAACAGAGTAATCACCGTGTGTGTGTGTGTGTGTGTGTGTGCGTGTGTGTGTGTGTGTGTTTGTATGTGTGTGTGTTTGTATGTGTGTGTGTGTGTAAGACTCAGTGCTATCCCGTTCTGTTCTGCTTAATTGTGGCTGTCACCGTTCCTCCCGTTTAGGTCCAGATAACAAAAAGCGCTGCGGCCACCGATACACGTCGACCGCAGCTCTGTTCCCCGGAGGGAACGTGTCGGCTAATAAGTCTTTCCTTCGCACCTATTCACTGCATGCATGAATGGGGGATTCATTGTCCGGGGACACAGCACCAGTGCATGCAGCCATGTGGTCGTGTTGATATATGATGGGTCGGTGCGACCGGGCACATTGATGCATTTATGCAATGTGCTGCACATGATGCTAATCTACGTGTGTGTGAGTGTGTTTCTCTGTCTGTTTTTCTGTGTGTGTGTGTGTGCATGTGCGTGCGTGTGCCCGTTTGTGCTTTTTTTCTGCGTCAATATATGCATTTGCAATGCCGTACATACATGTGCCTGCATATCAGTATGTTTGTGTGTTTGACGATAGTGGTGACTGCGAGATGACATGTATGTACACAGGGCTCATCCACTGGGCACGCTAGGCCACTAGGCAGCAAACATACATGGCTTGTAGTCACAACTGACAAAGAAAAAACGATCTTAGTGCATTATCGTGGTGTGCGTAATCACTCTTTTTCCCATTTGTCGATACACTGTGAAGCCTGAGTGTGTAACTCAGGCTCATGTCTAACTATCTGTGTGTGTGTGTGTGTGTGTGTCTGCGCGTGTGCGCGTGCGTGTGTGTGTTTGTTGCCTCTCAGCACTTTAGAAATGTGAGTCCTTCATGATGTCCCTTTATCAACTCATCAAGTTCAGAGCGTGCCATTAAACCCTGTGTTACATAATAGAACGTTAACCATAAAAGCTTACAGTGTGCCAAACAGAAATACTCAAGTGGCCCAGCTCCTTATATATGGATCTGAACGGGTATTATTAAATACAAGTTTGACGAAAAAATACCACCAAAAGAAAACCCTGACTAATTGTATACACCGATCCATTGCTGTCTCTTAAATCCCGAGCCTGTTGAGGTTGGAGGGAATTGCTTGTCAAGAGTAAAAGTCAAGTTTGGATTTGCAGTTTTGCACGAAACACTGGCAACGGCAGCGATAAGAAGGCCTGTTGTTTCTTGTTGGTTGGTTCTGGTTCTTGAGCTTTGAGTGTAGCTTGAACCCTTTTTTAGTGCACCACCTAGATTCTCTCTCTCTCTCTCTCTCTCTCTCTCTCTCTCTCTCTCTCTCTCTCTCACTCTCTCTCTCTATCTATCTATCTACAATGCATACAAAAACAAATGACCACATACAAACATGCAGACATGCAATAAAATACATCAAAATGAGATTGCTCCTTTATTGTCTCTGTTTCTTGCACAAGCACACACAGTCACACACACATCCACACACACACACACACACACACACACACACACACACACACACACACACACACACACACACACACACACACACACACACACACACACACACACATACACACAAATACAACAGCAAGATGAATCTGTTTATTTCTCCTTGTCTCCTTTGTATTTTAATTAATTCCTGCCTGAAACAATTCAGGAGGACCTGAATGGCAGCAGTGTTGGAAAGGCAGGACGTCCATATGAACATCTCTTGAGTTCATGCTGCTGCGGATGAGTCCAACAGAATGTGGGGATTGGTAAGCTGACCTAGAGATGCTGTTGCCCTATCGGCCTGCTGAGGGTTTGGCCCGACTTGAAAGGTCTCCTGCATGGACCTCGACAGGCTTGGTTTGTCACAGCTCAGAGCACTTTGTCGAACATGGTGCACAGGCGTGTGTTGTGTGAGTGTGTGTGTGTGTGTGTGTGTGTGTGTGTGTTTGTGTGCATGTGTGCATGCGTGCGTGCACAAACGTCTTAAGTGCATGCTGGGCTTTTTTTTTTTCACTCAACAAAGCGGTGTGTGGATTATGTCGACTTCCTTTTGATCTGGTTCTGGGTGCAGCAAATAAGACATCAAGGAAACAGAGGGAAAGGGAGGTCGGTGGGCTTTCTTCTTCTAACACCAATGACTCGACAGGAAGTGCTTTTCAAAGTCCCAGAAGAAGAGTCGGGTCACTGGTCAAGAAGTGTTGTCTGAATGAATGCTGTTCTTATATTAGGTGACTGTTGTATATAAATTAACATTACAACAGCAAACTATGAAAGTAATTGACTTCCATATTTGGTACAGTAATATACATCTATATAGGTATATGGTGTGTTGCATGTGTGTATTAGCTAGTTACTGCAATGGGCAACCACAAAAGTACACTCAATTTGACTTAATTGACTATTTAATATTCATTACTTGAAATAGTCAAATGTTGTCTTGGGTAGAAATTAGGAATCATACTGCGAGCATTTTCAGAACGGGTATGGTGAATGGTGTGGCCAGCGGTTTTCATCTGGTTCCCATCACAGAGATGAGTGACTTGCTTTTACTGTGGTGACACACATACACACACACATACACAAACACATACACACTCACTCACACACACACACACATATTGGCATGACTCATTGTCCACAGGATGGGGAAGTGGTTCAAGGCTAAAACACGTCGCTATAGAAGTGCCTATATTTGATTGTCGAGTCCTTGAAAAGTTAAGTTCTTTTACAAGTCCACCTAACCACCGAGCACAGAGGGACATTCCTCTGCAGGGCAAGGCGCCATCACATTTAGAAAGAAGCTAAAGTGGCTAACAGTGAAGCTGGAGGCCAAGAGGTTGGTTGTGGCTGCCTTTAGCGTCCACTCCTCTGTTCAGGGCCTGAAAGAACAAGAAGAACAAGAGCAAGAAGAACAAGAAGAAGAATGAGAAGGAGAAGGAGAAGGAGAAGAGAGGAATTTGAGAGTTGAGATGTTAATTCCACTCAGTGAATTAATTGGCTTCTTTAAATTCACACAATGTTACCAGCGTGGGTTTACCTTGGGACGCAGCCCTTTGTGGAGGTGTGTGTGTGTGTGTGTGTGTGTCTGTGTGTGTGTGTGCGTGCATGCGTGCGTGCATTCGTGCGTACGTAGGCTATGTGGATCCACCCAAACCGTGCAAAAAACGACCCACAGGACAAAAGCAATAAAAAGAGATAAAAATATGCAAGCTCCCATCCGTGCAAGATAAAAAAAACTATATAGGCCGAACACTTAATACAATAACTGTGTGTTGAGACGCATCACCATGCACACAGAGTATGACTAGAGTTCAAAAGCTTGTTTTGTTATTATTCGTACATTCCTAATTAAAAAGGTTAATGTCATTGTTGCCATTACAATTATATTCTACCGTATCTCCTAACTAAACAATGTAGGTCTTTCCTTTTGTAACCCCGCAAACGAAATCACTCTCTCTGAGGCATAATATCTCTTAAACTTGGCAGGCTTAATAGGCTACATTAAATGACTTATAGTTGGGATCGTAACTGATCTGTGACTTGATCAATACATAGATACATCTTCCAAATGCAAGACATAGCTTGAGATAATAACTAATGTCTGTCAGTCTAATGTCTAAGTTAGCCTTGTATTCCAAAGCTAAAAAAACGAGCCACGCAAATAAAGAGTTGTGACTTGCATATATGTGAAAGGGGGGCTGAAACGCAGAGAGCGAAAAAAATTGGGGAGTGAGATATCAATCATCGTATCTCTTCTGGGGATATCCGTGAGCCTTCCTCCTACTCGTCTTCGTCCTCCATCTCTCCCTACTGCCAGCCTCATAGGCCTACAGGTATGCTTTAATAGGGGACCTAGTCAAATAAAATTACATTTCTGCAAATTTTTCGTGTTAGTCTATTCCCTTAGGCTCCACAATTATCAAAGAATGCAAATGTAAACATACTTTTAATAGCTTTTTAATTGCATCATAAATGTTTTGTTTGACTCTTTCTTCTGTGTTTGTAAGAAGAGCAATGGGTAAGTTAACAAATAAAAACGTAAAATGAACATTCGCCTTCCAATTTACCCATGAATCCCCGTCGGTCTGGGCACAGAGCAAACCATTCACAGCAAAACTCGCAGCTAAAGATTAAGCACTGTGTCATGTTCAAGATGGAGCATCAATTCTGGTAATTAGTGTGAGACGGCGGCAGTAAAACAGAGACAGGAATATGGATGGAGGAACTATCTATAGATAAATATACTTAGACAGACAAGACGGGAGAGGCTTTAAAGCTTCTCAGCAACGGTGTTTCCCTGGCCCTGGCATCGTTCTATGGACCATCAAAGGCTTTATGAGCCCTCTGACTTCCTTCTCTCTATAAATAGAGTTGTGGTCTCCCAGCCAGCACACTGGAAGAAGTCCTGTCTGCCTGAAGTCAGGCCTGGCCGCACCACCCCATCCTTCCCAAAAACCAGGATACCACTGTGACCTAGTATCCCATGTATTCTCACACACACACACACACACACACACACACATACACACACACACACAACACTACCTTCTAGTAAATGAAAGGTGAATGGGAGGAAGCTAAAGAAACAAAACAGACAAATGAACAAAACTAGGTGTAAACATGTGGACACTGCAGGGTGCAGGTTTCAAGTGTTCAAAGTGAGCAGCACTATTGTTGCTTTGACTGGAACAGATGGAAACTGCCTGTCTCGGCCTGCTTTCAACCATTTTAAAAACGTGTTTTGTGAGTCTATATCAGAAGCCACCACATGAAACTATGATTATATATAATTACGTCATTATGTCATTACACATAATTACAAACAGAAATTGAACTGGTAGTTGGCAAACATGGGATTAGTTTTGTCAATGCAAACAATCGATATCATGTGATTATAAGATTGTCATCAACATTAAAAACTGATTTCAGGGATGTACTTCATTTAAGTGAAGTGAATTGTAAATATGAACAAATAAATGTAGCTGCAATCGCAATCTTTAATTTGTCACTGTGCTCTTCAGGAACACTAGCATCAACACACCAACTGCCAACGGCTGTTTGTACTGAAATGTTGAGTGTTGTACTAAAATAACAAAAAGCACCCTTCACACTTATTTATCGAGCCAACCTCTGCTCTCTATCTAAAAAACAATACACACACACACACACACACACACACACACACACAGTTTAAGCAAACTATGATAAAGTCAAATAAGCAAGTTAAGCTTTATTAATATAGCACTTTTTAAAACACACAGTTACAAAGTGCTTTACACACAAACAAATATAAATGATTAAGTAAATATGGTAAAAACAATATTACAATATAAGCAATATAATATATTGCACAAAGAGAGACAGACCAAAACAAACTAAAAGATAAGACAGCAAAGTTACAAGATAAAACAATTACAATATAAAACAGCACAATGAGAGACGGACCAAACTAAAACAAACCAAAAGATAAGACAGTTACAATATAGTTACGAGATGAATCAATTACAATCTGAGACAGCACAATGAGAGACGGACCGAACTAAAACAAACCAAAAGATAAGACAGGGATGGAGACCGACAGTAAAGCTTACCTATTTCTATGGGTGAGCTTTACTGTAGGTCTGTGTTAGGTGTGTGTTTTTAGAAGAGGACCTGTGTGTGTGGTGGTTTGTGGGGACCAGTGCAGGCCTACTGCCGGGGCTTGTGATTAGCTCTGCTCAGCACTCTCTAATGAAGCAGGAGATCTGGGATGGCGTGAGGTGGAAAACACTTAGCTAACAACCAGATGGCCTCCGATAAACAGCCCTGATCCAGCCCACCTTTCACTCTGACCTCTTATTAATCACACACACACACACACACACACACACACTCACACTCACACACCTACACGACACACACCATATACATACACACGCTTTCTCTCTCTCTCACACACACAGGCTAACAACCAATCACACACACTAATACACAAATACACTCTCTCTCCTCTCTCTCTTGCTGTCTCTCTCTCTAGCTGTCTCTCTCTCTCTCTTGCTGTCTCTCTGTCTCTCTCTCTCTCTCTTGCTGTCCCTCTCTCTCTCTCTCTCTCTCTCTCTCTCTCTCTCTCTTACACACACACAAAAACACACACAGCCACACACACAAACGCAGCTCACACTGAGCTTTGGGCCCTAAACAGGATAACACTCCTGTCGGCGCGCAAAAGTAACTGTGTGACTTGCAGCAGAGCGGATTCCCATACATTCAGTAGACTTCTGCATGTGTGTGTGTGTGTGTGTGTGTGTGTGTGTACGCGCAAGAGGTGGAGCTGAGGCCTTTCTATTGAGCAAAAGCAAACAGTCCATAAAGGGGCCCTGCCACTCTTCCATTTGAATGTAAATGAGCCTGACTCTGTCAGGGGGTTAAAGAACTCTCTAGGGGCCTGGCGACTGACACTGCTGAGGTCACACATGCAGATGGATGCACACACACACTCACACACACCCACTCACACACACACAAACACACACACTCACACATACATTGTGAGGCGAGAGGCCCGAATAGAGAGCTCAGAGAGGCTGTCAGAGTGTCAGCTCCCATTAGGCCAGAGGCTGCTGTGTGTGTGTGTGTGTGTGTGTGTGTGTGTGTGTGTGTGTGTGTGTGTGTGTGTGTGTGTGTGTGTGTGTGTGTGTGTGCAGAGAGGCGTACTGCTTTTTTCATTTCATTCAGCAAACACGCACACACACACACGAATGCACACATGCACAAACACATTCGCTCTCTCACACCCACAACCACACACACACACACACACACACACACATCCATACATCCTCCCCGAGCCGCCCCGCCTGGCTAACATGCTGTTTCGGACAAGACGCACAAAAGACAACGGATCCCGGCTGAAAAGAGCCAACATCTCCTACATTTCCTACAACACACGCGGACGGGAAAGAGGGGGACACAAAACAGGGCTCTAAATGATTCTAGATGAGGTGGTGGTGCTCCGAGTCACCGCTCCACAAGCCTCTGCAAGTCCAATGGTTTGTAGCGTCTGGATACACCTTTGCACCGGGCCAGCGGCACAATTACCGCAGTAGTGCTCTGTTGTTTTATGGACCGGTAAAACAAAAGTTAACAAAGCGTAGAGCAACAACAACAACGGCACACAACACTTGAAAGGTTCTTTTGCCTCGGAGTCCTACACATTTTTTTCTAGCTGTTGACTGTTTTGTTGTTGTGCTGCAAACAGCAGTGTGATGTAATACAATGGCTAGAATGAGACAGCAGAATCTAGACTAGACAGCATAGTGGAGGAGAGGCAGGAGGAGGAGAGGCAGGAGGAGGAGGAGGAGGAGGAGGAGGAGGAGGAGGAGGAGGAGGAGGAGGGGGGGAAAGATGAGGGGACAGACAAAAAGATTGAGAGAAAATAAGAGAGCCTGAGAGAGGCAACATAACCTCATTGACCTGCACAATTAGTTCCCTTTACTCCCACGGCTACTTGGACCAGCCGGCGGTTTTACAGTTGTGGGACGGTGTGTGTGTGTGTGTGTGTGTGTGTGTGTGTGCGTGTGTGTGTGTGCATGTGCATGTGTGTGTCTGGGTGCATTACCTAAACCAAGTATGAGTCAAGACCAAGACTTTGAGGGGGTGAGACCGAGTCAAGACAAAGATCGAGGGGGGGCGGGACCGAGAGACCGACCAATGCAAAACCATTTTCTAGACCATGACTGTAGTCTTAGTGATGGCTCGACGATTACACCGTTCCTCTGATACATTTCCCAATGAAAGAAAGCATTAATTAGGATTTTTTTTGTCAAATATAAGTGGATGTACAGTATATAGTCAGTGACAGAAGGCAATCCTTTGATTCCATATCACTGACCTTGGGAAAAAACCCTACCTGCTGCTAAATTATGACTCCCTCAAATTGTCACATCAGCCACTGATTGGTAAATTGGTAAATTCTTACTCGTCTTGAGTGTTTTTTTCTTACCACTTGTTTTACAAAGAAACTCTTTGTGTTTTGTATTAGGAAATAGTATGATTGATGATTTCGACGACATCTCTGCAGTCACAGATGGTGCATCGCTCTCTCTTGTCTCCTTGTTTTCTTCCTTGGCGGGTGGGGGGGGGGGGGGGGGGGGGGGGGCTTGGGTAGCAGCCGTAAAACTTTCAAACTTAAAATAAGCAAAGTTATTGGTTGCAATTGAAGAGTGGAGTATTACATCTGATCACAGTAAAAATAACAAATAATAAATCAGACAATACACAGGCAGGTAATGATCTCACTGCAGTCCTGCTTGTCCGAGACCAAGTCAAAACTAAATTTCCGCGACGAGATGGAGACCCTCAAAGGGTCTAAAGACCGCGTGTGCATGTTCGCATGCGTGTGTGTGCACGCACGCGTGTGTGTGTGTGTGTATGTATGTGTTTGTGTTTCACACAAAGAGTGAGAGGAGGTAACAGCCAAACAGGGACATACGCAGAGGAAACATACTTCTCATAAGCTCTGTTAAGAAAACTGCACACACCCATACACCCATACTCTCATTCATGTACACACACACGCACACACACACACACACACCCATACTCTCATTCATGTACACACACACACACACACACACACACACACACACACATACACACACACCCATACACCCATATTCTCATACATGCACACACACACACACACACACACGCACACCCATATACCCATACTCTCATACACACAGCTGACGCAGGCAGGTGTGTTGGTGCGTATTACTGCCTAAAGCCCTGGCATGTTCAGGCACAGAGTACAGCTCTCCCTCAGCTAACCAGAAGTGCGTTGGCTCTCAGGGTACGACGGTGTGTGATTGGTGATCCTGGAGATCCTGTGACGGGTCTCCCCTCGCCTTCCATCGTCTCCTTTCCACCGCTGTAGCCAGAGAGGAACATAAACAGAGCATACACTTCATCTACGGTGGAAACTCCCGCCACCACAGAGCATTCATCCTTGATGTTCACACACACAATCACTCAAACACACACACACACACACACACACACAAACACACACACGCATGCTCTCTCTCACACACACACACACACACACTCACTCTCTCATGCTCTCTCACACACACACACACACACACACACACACACGTATGCTCACAGAGACACACACACGCACATGCACGCTCACAAACTTCACAAGCATGCTCACACACGCACGCACACACACACACACACACACACACACACATACACATATACATGCATGCTCACACACACAAACACACACACACCTACGCACTTACACACCACTTGTCACGGTTGCTCTCATAGAGTCTGGCGCTGCAGTCTAATCCCCCCTTCTGAAACCACAGACCAGACCCCCCCAGGCTGGTCTCTCTGACTCACAGACACGCACACACACACACACACACACACACACAAACACAAAGACACACCGTCAAAGACTTTCCCGGACACCCAGAGCCATCGCGGTAATGATGCACACTGTGCTTACGCCTTACCCCAGATGCACCCCAGCCCTCCACCCTGAGAGCGGAGGGCTGGGCAAGCTCATTCTCCGTGGGCACTGCATGTGAGCACATGCCGACGTCTGGCTGAATGTAGGCAAACAGAGGCACTCCCATGCACGCACACGCCCGCGCCTGCACAGACAGAGCCGAGCACGCACCGCTTATTATAGAATATACAGCTGTCTCCGCATGAGCCAAATGATTTTCGAGCCCCACGTGAGGACAACACGAAGGCGGATCCAGATCCCTCTGGTCTGGGTGGGCCGTGGCAGGTCCTGTGTGTGTGCGTATGTGTATGTGTGTGTGTGTGATTGGGGGCGGGGGGGAGTGTGTGTGTGGGGTGGGTGTGTGAGTGTGGGGCGGGGGAGTGTGTGCGTGCTTGTGTGTGCGCGTGAGTGTGTGTGTTGCTATCATGATTTTACATTGAAAGCAGCTGGAACCAAAGTTGAGAAGAGATCCCCCACATAGAGTTTACTACAATGTTGTTGTTGTTGTTCTAAAATAATGATGTGTTCAAATTAAGTTATTCGTTATTATTTCTATTAACTTTAACAAGCTTTTTCCCCTAATACACTCTTTGGTTTGAACCGACATAATTATTACCTTGAACATCATTCCATTTGATGTCATTCTGAATTGTGTTTATTTATTTCGCTAAATCCCTGGCGTCCCCCATGTCTTTGTTTTACTCACCCCCTCCCCCCTTTTTTGTCCTGTTTGTGAGCGCTCTCCCACACTCGCCGGCCCACTCCTCGTCCCCAACATAATGGCTGCTTGCTGCGGCCTTTCAGCTGTGACAACAAGCCAAAGGTTTCCATTCAGCACTATTTGTAACAAGGGCAACGCTGGAGCTGATTGAAAGGTGAGTCAGCAGGATTTACCTATGAGAGGAAAAATAAATTAATTTAAAAAAAAAAAAAAAAGAAAGAGAGAAAGGGAGATGGATGCGGAGCAAAGGACAAGTTGAAGTTGTTGCCGTTTGCAACAGGCCATAATTAACAGGGAGGGAGGTGTACACACATTTGACTCTGAATAGCAGGGATCGTCCTATAACAGCGTTATATCCTATACTTTAACTCATGAAAACCTCATTATACAATATAAATAAATAAATAAATGAATACATAAGAAAGACTGTGACACCCACAGGATTTCCTGATTCCTTTTGTTTCTTGACTACAGGGACCGGTGGGGAAACATGACATGAGAGGAGAGGAAAAGAAACCAGGAAACCAAAATGATTATTTTTAACAGTGGAAACACAGCCAGGGAGGAAAGCAGAGAGGAGGCAGGGGGGAACGGTGAGATTTACTGAACGTAAAGCAAAGCACCATTACTGTGGTTCAGGCTCATTGGTATGACTTATGATCCGCTGGTATCCATGACTGCAGCTGTAACCTTTGGTAAATGATTCTACTTAGTCCGCGACACGGCCACCAGCGCAACAAGAGATAAAATTAACATCCCTGTGCAGCTCAAACACACACACACACATACACACACGTACACATACTTTCAAATACTCTCTCCCCCCCACAACACAACACACACACACACACACACACACACACACCTCTATATACTTAAATATTCACACACTCACACACTTTCAAATACTCACACACACATACACACACTCACACACTTTCAAATACTCACACACACATACACACACTCACACACTTTCAAATACTCACACACACATACACACACACACTCACACTTTCAAATACTCACACACACACACACACACAGACTCATACGTGCCTATACGCGCCGGCAAGCAAACCCACATCCATAATCACACACTAAGGCACAGATAATGTTTCAGCTGCGAGGCGGCGGAGACAGACACTATACCCGCTGCCCACCGCTCTATCTCTCACCAGCTTAATATGCGTCACTCCCTCTCTCCTCTCCCTGCACTACTCACACCACGGGCCGGCAGCACAGAGGGGGTGGGATGCAGATTACTGCTGTATTCTAATTTAGGAAGTGTTCTCATTATGGACGCCTGGATGGAGAGAGGAGGAGGAGGCGGAGGAGGAGGACACAGAAGACCTAACAGAGAGAGAGAGAGAGAGAGAGGGGGGGGGAGTATTAGGTTGAGAGGAGTGAGGAGAAGACTTCAGTTAGCATGCAGGATGCCACTTGTCCATAGCCAAAGGTAAGAGAGAAACACAAAGCTAAGCTACTTCATCCAGAAAAATGCAGAGGAAGGGGTTTTCCTCTAATGGAAGCCATTCATTATCGTATGCCCCTTACACTTTCACAGTCATCACTAACTTAAGTTAAAACCAATGAACGGGAATAGGGTTGTATATAGCAATGCCCCTCTTATCTCCCCCCCCCCCCCCCCCCTCTCTCTCTCTCTCTCTCTCTCTCTCTCTCTCTCTCTCTTTCTCTCTCTCTCTCTCATTCTGTGTCACACAGAGTCTATCTCAACTCCCCATAATGGATTGTATACTTACAGGAGCTGCATCATGGAAATGTCTGATGTTATCAACAGATGAACGGCTGCAGGTCATAGGTCAAGTCCAGCTGTGTTGTTTTGACTCTCAAACTTTGTGTGCCTGCGGTGCTTCCTCCTATCTAATCCCTGCCTGGGTATGTGTGTGTGTGTGTGTGTGTTAATGTAATGTAATCTACCTGGATACATATGGGTTGCTGTGCTCTTCAATTGCAGCTGGCATTGGGTTGAGGTACCAAAAAAAAAAATTGGGCGGAACGAACATTGAAGGAGAAAAATCTAATCTAATCTAGAAAATTGAATGGCGCTCCATTAAAAGCAACTCTTGGGGGTTAGCACCAAAATGGGGATTTGGGGAGAGGCTGTGCTGTTCCCAATATGCTTCCATTCGGGCCCGGCCGAGTCGCGCTCCATTTTCAGTCTGCCCCGACAACTGCTTTTTTTAAACAACACCCGATACTCCCGGACCCTCCTGGACCCCCTCCCTGCCAGCCGCCCCCCCTCTCCCAACCCCAACCTCCCCTTCAAGATAAAGATACACTCTCGGGGAGACAGGTGGGGGAGGTGTACAGAGCTGGATGTGATCTGCGTGCTGCGCGCGCGTACGGGTGTGTGTTTTGTCTGCGGCCCTGACGCCAGGGTTGCACATCTCAATGCCGTCCAGTGCTGTGTCTTCAACATTCCTCTCGGCCCGCTGACAGTCCAGAGTCTCACACATACATCACACTTACTGCCCTCCATTCCCCCCCCCCCCCCCCACCCCCATGAACCCCCTCTGCCCCCGATCCAATACTTTGAGACTACACACACGAGGGGACACGCAAGAGGTCAATTCTGAGCGGTGCGTAACCTGACGTGGCCCGGTGTTCTGTCGAAAAGCACAGGTACGCCTGAGTGATGGGGGCAGACTTTGAACAGTAAATGGAAATAAACAACACAGTTTTGTGCACATATTGAGACAAAAGGGGGGGATGACTTAAGCTGCCACCCAAACAGAACACCAGAGAGAATTTGAATTGGTTTACCTTGTCCAGTCATCCATCCACCAGTCTAGGTGTGTGTGTGTGTGTGTTTGTGGGTGTGTGAGTGTGTGTGTGTGTGTGTGTGTGCGTGTGTGTGTGTGTGTGTGTGTGTGCATGTATGCATGCTTGTGTGTGTGTGTGTGTGTTTGTCTGCATTTGTGTGTGTGTGCCTGTGTGTTTGTGTGCATTTGTGCGTCTGTGCATGCGTGTGTGTGTGTGTGTGTGTGTGTGTGTGTGTGTGTGAGGGTGGGTAAAGGTGACAGGCTGCAGCTGAAGGCGTTGCATGCTGCAGCCAGCCAAAGCTTCAAATGGAGGGAGAGGTGGGAGGTGTAAGGTATTAACCCCGAAATAGCTATCTGGCTGAAGAGGCGTGTGTCTAGGAAAGGTAATGGGGGTTGGGGGGGGAGGTGAGGGGGGGGGGGAGAGGGAGAGGGGGGAGATTTCCCTGTTGACGTGTGTTAATTAGGCCAGAGGTAGAGCGACCTGCTGCGGCTTGTTCCATGCAGCAGACCTGCGGAGACGGGATTTACCTTCTCCAGCTGCTCCCCCCCCCCCCCTCCCCCCCCAGGTGCCTGGCCTAATGCCAGCCTTATTAAAGGGACAGGTGACATTCAATAGGGGTGGGGTGGGGGGGGGGGGGGTGATAGAGCTGGGTCCTGGTAAGGGGAAGACGGCGATTTTGAAATGCATTTCTCTTTATCGCTAACTCCATCTCTGTCTAATTCCCACTCTAGCTCTCTCCCTCGCTCTCTCGCTCTCTCTCTCTCTCTCCCACTCTCGCACCCTTTCTCCCTCTCTCGCTCCCTCCCTCTAGGGCACGTAGGGCACGTCAGAATCATGTGTTTTACAAGGTACCGATGACGAGCGATATTCCTGTGAATTAAGTCATTCATACTGACGCACGCCTCCTACTCCTACTCCTACTGTCTCTTGTGTGGACAGGTATGACATGGTGGAGAAATCGGTGGTGCAAGCAACAGATTCTACGGTGCTCACGTTCAATATCCCTGTAGGTGTCTTCTTACATGGGGGCAGTTAAAGTTGTTGAGCGAAGGGATACGGATGCTCCAAATTGCATTCGACGCGCGCCGGTCTTCCTTGTTAAAAATCAAGCACATGCTATTGTCATGCAGCGGGGGGGCATTCCCCTCTAGGGTCCAGTTGACAGTGTGTGTGTGTGTGTGTGTGTGTGTGTGTGAACACCTGGTGTGGATCTTGGTGCCATTGACATTCCTGGGGCCAGAGGGTTTAATCCCTCCAGATCAGCATAGATAGTTTACCTCAGGGGGGTCGTCAGCAATGCGGCACCGCAGACCTCCATCTAGACCTCCATCTAGACCTCCATGCGGTCTGTAGAGTCCAGCCCAACGGTCTGGCGGAGGTCCGCGGACGCGGGAGCAGCTGAGCCGTCGCAATGCAAATTCCCCGTCTCGTATCGAGGCCGTAAACATATGGCAAATGCTTTTCCGCAGTATATCACTTCCGTCTGGGAGTCACCCACGCACCCACACACACACACACACACATTCACATACATACATGTGCACACACACACATACACACACTGCTCCCAAAAGGGACAGAAAAGGAACCTTTTGTAGCATTTGTGATGTTTTGCTGACATTCAACATTTGCCGCCTCCTGCCTGAGGAGAAAGTCCCAGGATAAAGGGGCTTTGGCTTAAATCTTTGATTGCCTTAAAGCTCGCCTGCCTGGCGGGGCCGGCGGGGGCCTTGCAAACGGCGTGCAAGGCAGGGTCTCGTTGAGAGGTGGGCTTACGGCTGGCGCTGTGGAGGTCAGTAAAGAACATAGGTAAACATTTGTGGCAGGGGGGGGGGCTTTGCCTGTGCCAGGAGTCACTTTTTTTTTTACTTGTGAGCAGTGACACATAGTGACTACGACATGACTGTTCACAAGAGCTGTATGAGTCTGTGGCTGTATGTGCAACATACAGGGCCAGCGGAGCCTGGGGGCTTTGTGTGAGTCATCGCAGTTGGCTCTTTAGGCCTGGGAATGCCCCCTTACAGCTGCCCTTACCCTAGTCCTCTAGTCATGTACAGTAAGCGTGTGTGGGTGTGTGTGTGTGTGTGTGTGTGTGTGTGTGTGTGTGTGTGTCCTGCTACATCCGGTAAGGGGGTCTGAGAATGCAACAGCTACCTCCCGGCGCTCCTCGTTCACGCTCCCACACACAGCTGTTCACCATGCAGTCAGTGTGTCGCAACATAACACCTGTCTATATGTGTGTGTGTGTGTGTGTGTGTGTGTGTGTGTGGTGGTGTGTGTGTGTGTTTCTTGGTCTGCCAGTGAAGCAGAATGTAGAGACACACTAGAATAGACATTAGAGGCATTGATAATCCCGGCTGCACCTTAGATAGGTACAGTCATATCCTTCCTCTGAGCCCGTCCGTGTCTTCATTAGCATCACCTGCCCCACTAGACTGCTGCGTTAGAAAAAAACCCATTCATTAAGCACGGCTACAGTGATTGACCTGACTAGAGAAGTTGTGGGATCAATGCTGTAATGAAGGGCACGGCGATGTGTGTGTGTGTGTGTGTGTGGGTGTGTGGGGGTGAATGCATTTATTATCATTAGCAGACTTAATGAACCCCCCCTCTACTCACACACACACACACACACACACACACGCGGTTGGCACAATGGCTTCCTCCTACGGCGGAGTGAATGTCAGAATGAAGCCCGGGGCTGAGGAGAAACCATCTAGCCGTGGTCTTAATGGGGTGGACCGAGGAGCGAGGCGTCGCATTTCTACTTGTTTCAGACCTGGAGGGTCGAGGGGCCCGGTGTCACTGTGGGGGAGGAGGGGGCGCAGGTGGGGGGGGGGGAGTGGCAGCAGGCAGATTCAAACATTTAGATAGGAATGAAAATGGGATCAATAAAAAATGAGTGAGAAATGTCACGCACAACTCTCAATCATAAGCGTTCGCAGCCACACGCTGACTGCAAATTATCCACAGCATTGGCTATGAATAAGATTAGCATTTCCGTTTTCACCGGGGGAAACCCTAATAAACTAAATTACAGGGTATCCGGGTTTATTTCATACTTTTCCATGCCTCTCAAATACGTCAATGTGACAGTCATCAGGATTGCATCCAGACAGACTGAATCACTTCCTGAAATTATGAAGAGCAAAACAAGTTATGACAAAGAGATTTGCTTCGCCCCTGCCGCTCTCATTGCAATGGAAAAAAAGGAAAAAAAGAGGGAGAAATAAAACTGATGGAGTGATATCGCCGGGCAGAGTCGGGTCATTTTACCAGAAAATTACTGGATACTTTCCAATACTGTCTCTTGTGTTTAAGTAAAGACCTGCCATTTGTCACTTTTCTCTGACCTTTGGATGAGATTAATGTCATATGGAAGCAATTTGCAGAGTGAATTGGATGAGGAAAATGTTCATATATACAATTCAGGATCAATCACTCAAACCATTGGCATTTTCAGTCCTAACCTGCAAGCTTAGATTAGTACTGAAATTATGTGTCCAACATGTTTCAACAACAACAACAACAACAACATCAACAACAACATCAACAACAGCAACAAGGGCTGTTACTCATCCAAGGCAGAACTAGTTATCTTAGTGTCTTCCAGGGCGACAGTATGATACTACAGTAGCGGTGCGCAGATTAAAGCAGAATGTGGCTCATTCCCTCTAATAGGTTTAGAGTAGTACACATGTAGGGCAGTTGGCCGCGGCGGTGTGCCGTAGCATGCGGCGAGGCTAAGGCGGCATCAGTCACCTGGTAAGTACATATGGTGGTTTGGTATTTGCGTTGTGATCTAGATGTTGGTCTGGTTTTT